>JMRR01017822.1:0-76903 GCA_000688735.1 Glossina austeni
TACTAAGTTTTTTTTAATAATAATTAATTTAAGATTTACTTTAAGAGTCATTGGAACTCGACTGCTGTTTGTTTTAGTTGAGTTCTGTATAAGTAGAATAAATAAATAAATAAATTATCAGGAGTGTTGGAATATTCAAATGATCCCCTTTCGGTCAGGTGTCCTTAGCTAAGGCTCGGTGGGAGCTTAATTTTCAAAATGAAAAATAATTCATTTGCGAACAGCTCTGTATATTTTGCCTTTAGTATCTGGTGGCAATTACCAGCAAATTTGTTAACATGATTAGATTTTATTGGTGACTGTCGCCTACTTGTTGTCGTCTGCTTACATGATTACCCGCAAGTTTTCAAATACAACGCACATTGATCTTCACTTCTCACTAATAATAAATATGCGAAAAAAGTTGTTTTACTTTTGCAACGTGATATTTTAATAAACAGTATTGTTCGAGTCTGCTCAGATGCCACCAGGGTCCACGTTACCAGAAATCTGTTTACGAAAGAGCGCGACCATACTCGCAGATACGCGTTTTGCCGTTGTACTGTAGCGCAACTGAAACCACCTCTTTGGTTGACGTAGTAAGGTGGTATAACAATGACTACTCTTACAGCCGATAAATATCTCCACCGTCAGTGGTAACCGCTCTCATCTGGAGTGATGTCGCTTTTTTCACCATCCTTTTTTTTCCCTATCACTCCTTCACAATGTAGCCGACGTTGATTGCAGGATAGAATCAAAAACGAGCATCAACGTCGGAGCAGAGAAAAAAATCCCTGTTCTACCTATGCTAGAAGTGAAGCTGGCTCATTTGTCGTGCTATTTATCTCAACCCAATAGTGATTAATACATTGCTGTCGAAAGGCAAAAGATCGACTTCTTTACATGGCAAATTTTCCACGCTATTTATATTATGCCAGCCATCTGATATGAATCTTTTGAATTAAATATGTGAAAAATTGATATGAAATTTAAGTTTTTTTATAACAAGTAAAAGTTATCAACGACAAGCGTTAATAACTTTTTCATAAAAAATTTCATATAAAAATAAAGCGTGCCAGTTATAGTTCGTACAAAAATGAAGCGTGCCAGTTGAACATTAATGATTGCTCTATTAATCAAACCGTTTTACAACTTGCTTTACAACTCATCCATCCATGTTGCGCTTTTGTTGATTTGGCAACTACCTCCATAAAAGAGACCGTTTAATCTTTATGCAAGTAAAAGGCTGTCTGTATGTTACAACCAAGTGTTTGTTGTTTCAAACAGAAATGATCTACATGCATACATGCATTTTATATGCATATGTATGCATAGAACGTCATGCACACTTATAATAGATGGATCAATATACATGTTTTTATAAACTATAATTAGGGGTCATAGTAGATAAAGTAAATATGGCTGTTTTCATACATACATTTACAAGCATTAGTGAACTAATTATATATAATTGCCCGATTTTGAACGTCATAAACCACCTACCCTTTTCGAAGAGCTTAAGTAAAACACTAAGCTTCGCTATACGCCTGCGGTTACTAACCTATCCATCGGTCCTTTTTTGTGAAGCGGAATGGTGAAATCAGATACCTAGGTTGAAAGGAAGTTCCCTGTCACCAGACAAATATTGAATGCATTTATCAACGGTGTTAGTCGCACAGTCCCGCATGCACGAATAATACAAGAATGCAACCAATCCGAGACCAGATACACCGTATGTTTGGGAGACAACAATGCGTCAAGTACCTCTTCCCCTGTGAATTTTAACAGTATGAATATACGAAACGAGTCAATCGGTATGGAGAGTTTACGTGCCGCAGACAATTAGGAGAGTATGGTTTTTCCAAGAACGCCGCAATATAGCTGGTAATCATTATCAAATTAGACGTTTCGGAGCTCTCATATTACATCATGAAAAGGAAGCTTTCCTTTTCGAATCAATAAGCTGAACAAAATTCTTGGTGCTCGCTTGCAGTTGTCCCCTCATCGAGTTATTTCTGTGGCATATGTCCTGTGGGACATTATAATCTCGTCGAGCACTTCACTAGGGCGTAATCAACAATACTAACATTACGCTTAAATTTCTTCTAAAACCAATTTTTTTTAAGGCGAATCCTATTCAAATGAGTATTAAACCACACTGGGCAGCCGGATAATAAAATCGGACTTTACTTTGACTACTAACGACAGTAGCCAATGAAAACTCCGCCAAATGTTCTAACTAAACTATCTTTCCTAAATGTTTTACAATGAGATCATAAGATGGTAGCATGGCCAAGCGTCAAATCATCATCTAGAGATGCCAGCTTTGCTACGGATTTGGAAGCCCTCATCGTTCAATCAATCATACCCCCACAACCTAATCATTCATTACAGGTATCAGGATGGAACATTCCGAATATAAATTTTTCTGATCCGTACTTTAACCAGCCAGGAAAGGTAGATGTTCTATTGTGAGCAGAATACTGCTTTGAATTGATGCAGAACGGAAAAATAGACTCAAGCAACGGCCTTCCAACATTCTTAAACACATCTCTACGTTGGATTGTCAGCGGCAAGGTATCCGCAAATCCAAACTCAACATGCATAGCGACATATTCTGTCCTAACAGCCGATATAGAAGCTGCCAATCAATAAATTGAACGCTTATGGCGAATGGATGATGATGGGCTATGTGACAAGAGCTTATCACAAGATGAACAACAATGCGACACACACTTCAGTCCAAATGTGCAAACCAACAAAGATCATAGTTTCATGGTGAAATTACCTTTTCGTGAAGACTCATCCCCACTGGGAGAGTCAAGAGGAATGAACCACAGGAGATTTATCGCTCTTGAGCTACTCAGAGATTCCTCCACTAGAACACAATACATTACGTTCATGGAAGAATACGAGCAGATGGGACACATGGCGGAAATAAACATTGATTCCGTATTATCGGCCAACTACATGACGGAAATAAACATTGATTCCGTATTAACGCCCAACTACTTTATTCCCCATCATTGTGTGCTAAAACCAGATAACAGAACCACAAAGCTACGCACGGTGTTTGATGCATCTGCTAAAACTTCAATTGGCTATTCACTCAACGATCTGATGTACACTGGTCCAACAGTTCAAAGCGACCTATTCTCTATACTGGTTCGATTCCGGTTACCAAGATTCGCCTTCACCACAGACATAGAAAAAATGTACCGACAAATAATGGTACATCCAGATGATAGGAGATATCAAATCATTCTTTTGAGATCAAATCCTTCATTACCCATCAAATATTATCAGCTAAATATGGTACACGAGCCGCCCCATTTTTAGCCATGATATGACTTCGGAAGATTGCAACCGCGGATGAAATCAGTCACCCCCAGGTGCCCAGGCATTGAAAGACAATTTTTATGTAGACGACGGGCTTGCAGGATCAAACAGTCTAACAACCGCAAGAAAATCACAAAGGCAGCTTAACATCTTAACAAAACGCGGATTCAATTGCCGCAAACGGAGCGCTAATCATTCCCAGCTAATGTAAAACAGCCCACAAGATCATTGAGAACTCAACCTTGACTTCAGTAATGATTATAAGTAATCGATTAAAACCCTTGGCCTCATCTGGCTACCGAAGGTTTACCACCTTTGTATTAAGGCAAACGTGGAACCAATGAACTACGTCACCAAACGATCTGTAACCTCTGACTTGGCAAGATTGTTTGATCCCCTTGGACTTTCAGCTCAGTGTCTTAGTTATACTTTACAATTTTTCTACATCTTATATTTTCTTTTTTTCGCTTCTTTAATACCGTTTTCTTTATTTTTTTCTTGTGTTTTTCTTTTTGTTGTTATTAAGCGGACATCATTTTACCAGTAGAGTAGTAGAGTAGTTGGAATGTGAAAGGCTAGGCAATTTAGCCGTGCACAATGAAACCTTTAAGTCAAAAAGTTTTTATTAGTAACTTCTTAAGTTTTTCTTTTTTTTCAATTTCTTTATTTTATTTGCTTAGCTAATTTCTCTAAATGTCATTCTCTACTAGTGCAGCTTTTTTTTGTTTTTATACTCCAATGGCGTTTGCCTTTTTTTTCTTCATCTCTGACAAAACTCTTCACTTCAGATGTTCCTTCACAACTCCCCACAAAAAAATCATCTTTCTCAAAGCGATCTCTTTGCATAACGGCAAGCCGCTATTCTTGCAAAAAACGTGATATCGAATAATGGCATGCCGCTATTACGATATTGTTGGTCAAAGCAGAACGACAGAATCCATACCACACATTGTACGCGGACGTCACACAAGTTAGAGGAGAGAGTCCCGCTGACGTTTACTTACATTCTTTGCTTCGTTCTTTCGTTTATATTACAGCTCTTTATTTATAATTTTCAATAATGTTTCTTTTACGTTTTTATAAATACAAGTTTGAACAAACTAACGCTACATACCTCTCAAATGATAACTATGATATAGCCAAACCCTATTATTTTTTTAAACTAACATTAGCAACATTCAAAATTCATAACCCATTTTTTTAAAAGTAACTTTGACAAAATCAAACAATTTAAAACAAATCTAAGACAACTTAAAAATAATTTTTATATAAAGTAATAATATGATACTAGTCCCCTCCAGAAGAAATATTGCGGAGGTTGAATGTGACTTGTGTTTTGATTTATCTCTGTTAAGTGTCTTGTGTGTAGCCAGCTTTGCTTTGCAGTCTTTGCTTTGCCTTTGTGCTATCTATAGGGATAGTCTTAACTGCATTGTCAATCGCGACTTTGAAAAATTTAGGTCCTTATAAAATCATTTTGAATGAGCCATCGTACGGCTGTTGTAGACTTTTCTTGTCTATAGTGTGGACAAAAGCAAACTTACAACCCTTTTTTGGTTTCGGAAGATAAATTTTTACAATAGATTTCGGAAGAGTTCTTTAAGGTTGTTTAAGATCTTTGAACCATTTAGATCGCGAGTTAAAGCTACTAATTAGCCCGGTATATGTAGACTTTGTAGGTATAACATTTCAGCATGTGTTGCTGATAAATTTTCTTTGCAGGTGTAACTCAGACCTAAGAGTATCATCTGTTGCTCGTATGACCTCTAGCCGTAATAGTTTCTTTCAATTTTCGATGGAAATCTTGTACCATCGCGTTAGCTTGTGGATGATACAAGCAAGTGGTAAACTTGTGATTATCAAATAATTGCATGAATTCCGCAAGGATTTTTGACGTAAACTGTTTTTCCTGGTCCTAGTTATTCTAAGAGAAGAGAGTTATTCTAAGAGATATAAATACCTAGTAGTAATGAGTCGCCGTGTTGTTATAGAGTTTGGGTGCGACTTGCTCTACTAAACTTAAATTAACTTTTCAGAATGTTTGCGGAATATATGGTATTGAAGAACATTCACATAGGATTTCGAAATTCAGTAGAGGAATTTTAAGAAATTTTAAATTAGGATGTTGTTCATTTAATACGATTTGTATCGGTTTATTGTTCGTTATAGGGTATTTAGATTTCAGCCCATGAACTTAAAAGCGTCAATTTCGAACGCTCTCGAAAGTGTACCTGGCACAACATTGCCGTCTCCGTGTATGTATTTAATGGTACTAGTAAACTGGGAAATATATTTCATATATATGGTTTGTTTCCGACTTTTGTCTCTTTTAGATTGTAAAGTCATTGTGAAATGTCTTTGGTCTGTAAAAACATTAAATTGCCTACCCTTTAAAAGATGTCTGAAATGTTTGATACTGAGATATATCGCTAACAATTCACACTAAAAAGTACTATGTTTAGTCTCGGATAAGAATCATTTCTTCAAAAAGAATGATAACGGTTCGGTAATCCCATTGACGGATTATCGCAAGACTATCGCCACACTTGAAGCGTCAACAAAACAATTGTCTCATTAGTAAAATAGTTTAGCGAGACTCTCAAAGAGAATATCTCTTATTTTTATTGAACTTTGTTAATTATAGTATGTACCGGTAAATAAGTTCTGCTAATCTAGGAATATGTCTCATGAACATCATTTCTATAACGTTAAAAGTCTCTAATCGCAGCTACTTTACTTTCAAAAGGCTGCATAGCGTCTTTAGAAATATTATGACAGAGGAAATCAGTACTTCTAAAGCACATATATTAGGTGTAATGTTCAAATCATTTTCATCTAATCTATCGAAAACCAATTTTAAGCGTTCTAAATGTGTTGTTTCCCAATCACTGGCAACTAGAACATCGTCGATATAGACAAAAATAAAATGAAAGTCGCTGAAAACTTCATTTACAAATTTCTGGAACAGAATATCTTAATCCAGAAAACATTCTAATGAATTCGAACATACCGAATTTCGTTCTTATAGCAGTCTTATCAATCTTCAGCCATTGGATCCTGATGATACGCCTTGACTAAGTCTAGTTTTGAGAAAATGCGTTGGTTCCTTAGGTTCCAACTTATATCATTATACGTGGTAAGGGATACCGGTTAGCAATAGTAGCACAATTCAGTTGCTTACATTCTCCACAAGGGCGCCACTCATCTATATCCTTTGTGCGTACCAGATATAGTAATGTGAAACAACAGAACAACTGGACCGCCTACATATTCCCAATGTAATCAAAATTTGGAATCCTGGGTTCGCCATTTTATATTTGATAGAGCCTAATCGTTTGGGTCTTGAAAATGGTTAAACACCTTCAATCTTTAATTTGCATATTGCCGTAGCTGTGTTGTATAATCTGGTTCTGAGGTTAAACTCGGCTAATTTCTTAATAATTTTAATAATTTAATTTCTCTTAAAAATAATTTTGGCAAGTAAATTTTGCATTCAACAGCTCTGGGATCAACAGATATATTAGATAATAGATATACTAGTTATTATTATGCTTAATATTAACTAACTGATCGTACTTACTGAGGAAGTCAGCTCCAGAGATGGGAAACGCACGGCGAATATTCAAGTTAATATTTAACGTGTTCTTGCCATACGTATTAGTGATTAAACTAAATAATCAAGGTGATATCGGACGATGTCTTGTTATGCAGAAATTTGGCAATGGAAGGCACTTCTGCGCCACTGTAAATTAGAAGATTTAATTTATTTTGTCTCTCAAACATAAAAATGCGACGTTGTGCATATTTAATACTCCCATAGTTAGCCGCCGCAATTGTGGACTCTTTTCGTTTGTTAAATAATGCAATCTTAAATATGCACATGGCTGTTCGCATTTCCTGACTTTGTTGCCGAATTTGTAGCGGTATCTACATAGCCAGCTGGCAAAGATCTATCACGTGAACGAAATGTAGACTTGAAACGAGTTCGTTTAGAATCACGTTGACATCTACACCTGAAATAAGTTCCTCTAGAGTCCCGTTGGTTCAACTATGTTTCCACCGACCTCAAGCATTGATTTGTGTAATCTCACAAAATAATGCTTGAGATTTGCGTAAATTTTGAGTAGTTACGTCGCTGACGTTTCGCGAATTTGATGCAACAGCGTTAATTTCACCTTAACACCTATCGTCGGCTAACTTAATCAGCTCTTTAATACCCTTGACACTCGAACCTGTAAGTGCGACGGTCAAACTTTTAGACAACTTTTTTAATCAAAGCCTTTTCAAAAGAACGGGGTGAAATCAGATCCACCAAAAATGAGGAGACTTCGATAGAACCCCGATGGCTTGCGATTACCCATATTCACGTTGTTCATATTCTTGTTGAGTTTCGAAACTTCGCTCAAAGAATTCCTTTCGATTAGAGTTCTTTTATATTTCCGACATTTGTGTGCGCCCGGAAGATTTCAAATAAAATCAGTATCGAACGCATTAATTTCCTGAGGCAGAGACATCAGGATATAGTCATATTTATTTGCGTCTTTTATGACACCTTTCGAAGCGAATTACGCTTCGGCTTGGATAAACCAACCGGGTAGTTAGATCAAAAGAATGGCAGTTTGATGGAAGAAGACTTTCACAACTGCAGTCTATGATTGATGCGATTGGACCTTCGAAGTGAACCAGTTTACCTTTGGAGACAAAAAAAACTTCACAAAACGTTGCGTGTACGATATGTTCTACTGATTACATTACTGATTACATACCGAAAGAACAACTTCGCTTGCTGCAAGTGATGCTTCTGGTTCTGTTATGTGTTGAAGAAATTATGCGATTTGTTGCATTGAAGTTACCGAAAGTTGAACTGAAGGGATGTACCATTTATAAGTTCAATACATCATCATTTCTTAGTATAGATTGGTTTAAGATTACGGTTACGCCGCAACTCGTGGAGATTATTCTAAATAAATCCATATGGCCAGTAGTTACTCTCCAAAAAGAATTCTTTTCGCGCAGAGAGCGAGTGTCGTCTTCTCTGCTTCGTTATCGTCAGTGCCTGTATCATCTGGGCACATATTATCAACTGCCTTGTCGCCTGGTTTTTCAAACAACTAAGTCGTCCCCTGAGTGAGCTATCATGGCTCTACCAAAATGTTAGAGGTTTCAAAACATAGTTACGTGATACATTTTTAAATTGTATTGGTTATGCGCATCATATTTTAGTTTTCACTGAAACCTGGTTGAAAGCAGGAATTGGCGATGTTACAATTTTTTTATCTGATTATGATTTGAGCCGACCATAAACTAATGTATAAATAAAACAATTCCAAATTGAATATTTTCATATATTTTCTCAAAGCCATGATCGGTGTTTACGTCGTTGAAAACACAATAAGAATAAAAATTAGAATTAAAAGTGCTTGGCTAGAAATGCTTGGCTAAGCGATATACTCAGCCGCTGAAGCGGGGCGTAGGGGGAATGGGAATGGTTACTGACGGACTAAGAAAGGACCAATGAACGGCTTACAGTACGGACAACAGACCGCACAAACGGACTTACACAGTGTGAACTCATTAAAGGATTGATTGGACCTTACTTTTGTTATACCTTATTTCAAGTTCAAATCTTATTTATTTTAAATATTCTTTTTGTCATGTGGCACAGCATGCCGGAAATTTTGTAAGCGCCTATCGCGCAAACAGCTATGCCCGTGACACTTGTCTGAGATTCACTCATGCAGTTATAAGGTATTAAGTTATCACATTATGGCCATAATTAGTCAAACAATGCAATTTTTACAACTTTACATTTAATTTTTTATGCATATATAGCGAAAGGCATATATACACTTTTCTATAACTAACAACAATACTTCATTTGCCTGTTTATTTAACTGGTTATTTTACAATTAATTGGTTACGCACCATTGACCGACGCGCACTCCAACAGCAGTCATTAAAATAATGATCAGAGACGAGCAGGATGTACTTTTCTGTCGAAATTTAGTAATAAAATATATGATTCTATTTGCTTACACATATATTTAAAATTTTCTGCAATTTTCCATATCACATATTTTTATACTTGGTGCCTATTTACATCCTATTATTATTATATTATTTATATTCCACAATATTTTTAATTTAAAAATGATTTGGTACCCAAAATAATTATGATACATAGGCATAATGTTGAGGCAAGAATTTTCCTTTCTGTCCATCAAGATTTTTTTTCAGTTTTTTTTTAAATTCATAACTTGCGATTATAAAATTTGGACCTTTTTGTTATCTAAGAACGTAGTCATTTGTTTAATCATTATAATTTAATTTTAAAAATTGTGGAACATAATTCTGAAATGTAAATAATAACATAACATAAATAGTCGTGCAGAATAGCGCATGTGTGGCGAACGTAGAATTTTTTAATGTTAAATAACCCATGAAAAGAAAAGAAATTATATTTGTTACATGCACTGTTTGCTTTTTCTCGTAGACGCACTCGATTTTTTGCTTTATTCGGGTCTATAATATAAAATTCTTTAACAGAATAAACTGTGTAATTTAATTTATATGAAATATGGGATGGAATTATCAAAAAGGTAATAGGGTCCGTTTTGATCTTAAAAGTATCATCGGTGGATATACAATCCACTGCAACATGATTACGGTCGTCAGCTGTCTTCAAAAACGCAATAAACTTTTTCCAATGGTATTTATCTTCTTGAAGAAATCTTTTTCCATAATTGGAGCCAAAACAGGACACAGATGCGCCAGTGTCAACTGCACCTACTACATCATGACAAAATATGTTAACGCAAACAAACGCACACGCAGAGTTGCCTAACTCTTGTAGTCGCGTTTTAATTCTGTGCAAGAAATATTTCAATTTCTTATTGTATATCTTAGCTTTTTTTGTTTTATTCGGGTCTAAAATATTAAAATCTTTGATAGAATAAAGTATGTAATTTAATTTATATGAAATATATTAATCTGTTACGTGAAATTCAATTTAGTTTTGTGCAATCAACAATTAGAGCTCTTGGTAAAAGTTTCTCTTTTTTCTGTTAATCTGTGTTTACAGTTTGTTTTGCTTTTGCTCTATATTTGCAGTGTCAACGAAAATGGGAAGTTTGGTTTAATTTGTTGAAAATTTTTGTGTCGTTGAATCTTTTTGTTCTGTGTTCTTTTTTATTGTTTTTTTCTTCTCTCTTCATAATCTCCTTTTGCTGTGTTTCACTAGACATGGATTGTCTATTTACAGCATGTCGTTTGAAAACAGGCCCAGAATCTGAACGATTCATCTGGTGCTGGATCTGCGAATGTTTTTGCCATGTTTTTGCTCTGGTCTTAATGGCCGTGCTGCTGATGCAATCCTTGATCCCTCAAAAGGCTTACGATGGTTATGCCCTGACTATAGGAAGCGTGACATAGGTTTCTAAAAACTCTTCACTGAGACGAGAAATTCTTTCTCAGATTTGAGCAAAAGTTTAGCTCTTTGTATGATTACCTCTAATTGCAATGGTAGACTGCGTGATCTTTGCTTTGCAATTTTCCCGAGTTTAGTGTTAATCATTGTCTACCGTTTAGTCTACCTGAGGACCCTTATCATCCCGCAATGTGCATTTCCTTTCATTACAAGCATGAATTTCAAATAAATATTATGATTTCCATAAAATCAATATTTCAATGCTAAAAATCACATCTTTTACATTAAGCTTGATTTCTCAGTTAAATATTATATATATTAAATCTGCATCTGTTCCGATCAAGCAGTCCCGTCCTCGATTCAGGTGTCCCCTGTGATTTAATAAGACAATTTGATATTATAAGAATAAAAGAAACAAGCTTTTCAAGAAACTTTCGAAAAGTGGTTCTTCTTTAGACTATTTCGCTTACTCAGCCGCAAGGCATAGATTTAATTCCCTCAACCACCAACATTATTGCAGACACGTTCTTTAAATCCTCTCTGATTGCTAATCCTACATACTTTTTTAAGTTTGTTAACTTCAAGGGAAAAATTTCCCTAAATCCCTTGCATGATTCTTTTAATGGCTCTGAGTCCTCGGATGATATTGAAACCTCAAATTGATCTCAATAATTTGGTTGCATGGTGCTCGTTGAATCATATGACACTAAACATAAATAGGAAGAAGGAAGTCATTCATTGGCCAGTATTTCATAGATTCGCACAAGTTGGGGGACGTCGATTCGTTCACAGATTTAGGCGTTCTCTTTGGCCATATGTTGCGTTTTAACTTACATATTGAGCTCTTGTTAAGCAAAGCTAGGTCCGCGCTTGGCTTTATAAGGAGATGGTCGAAAGAGCTTGATGATCCTTACAATATGAAAAGGCTGCACATGTGTTTGGTTAGACTTATACTCGAGTATGCCTCTGTTGTGTGGAGTCCTTCCTATAGTTGCTATGTAGATTTAATTGAATCAGTTCAAAAGCAATTGTTGTTTGCGCTTAAGAATTTGGGTTGGGACCCGATTGCCTCTCTTCCCCCCTATGAAAATAGGTTGCTTCTTCCTTTTCCTTACCGTCTTTCGAGAAACGTAGATTTGTTCTTGGCGTTTCCTTCGTAATCAAAGTAATAAATGGTACTCTAGACTCGTCCACTTTACTTGGTGAGTTAAGTTTTAATGTCCCTATCCGCTTCTCACTTTTTCTTAATTAAGCTTAGCCAGTGTAAATACAATTATGAGCTGTTTAACTCGCACAGAGTTGTTTGCAGAAACCTTAACGATGCCTATCATCTATTCGCATTATCGGACTTCTTAAAGTCTATTAAAGAAAATTTGCCTAATACTCGCGATCTTCCTGTGTCGTACTTAAACTAACTTGCGTTCGCAATATCTCACTTTTTTTTGAGAAAATTGTGTGGCGTTGTTAATGTGTCGGTTGCCAAGCTTATGCATGTTTGCAATGGCTTAGGGTTCACTTGCAATCTGGATCTGTTCTTGTTGTGGGTGTGCTTCTGTGCTAGCTGTGCACATGCTTTTCATTTTTTTTTTTCCTTTTTATTTATTTATAATGAATAATTATTTTTAGTTTCTTTGTTTCTGTTTTCGTTACTCTTCATTCAATCAGTCATTTAATCAGTCAGCAGGAATTGTATTTCTTTTCATGACAACCGCATAAATCTTATGAAATTAGAAGCTAACATGATCATCTGTGTAATTCCTCCGCCTTTCTTTAATGCGTTACGTAACTTTGAAATGTTTACTAATGTTGTTAATACTTTCACGGCTTGTATGCCACACAGGCCGTCATCATCAGATCATTTAATGTGAAACTCTTTCCTTTGTCAACGTTCCCAGTTACGCAAGGTTTAAGACCATGATTATTACCACTCATTTCTTCTTAAATACTGCGAGTAACTGTTAACCATAGTCAGTAGTGATTTGCATTCATTGTTCTATCACCTGCTAGGAATGGTGCATAATTCATATTTCTATGTTCGCGCAAACAGCGAAAGGAATTTCGTGAAGGTCATATTGTTAAAGTCATTGCTTGGATGATTATTGCGCAGTTTCTCATATGTTATGTTATTTTTGATGTGATATTTTTTTTTGCAGACTTTTGGGTATTGATGAATGTACACTTGCTTGTTCCTCATATGATCGTTACATTCTCGAAATACACTTTTACACGACAACACTTGATGTTATTTTAGGGTTTTCCGTCCATTATACTTGTCGAACCGCTTGAGTAATGTTTAAGACAAGTTCGGTTCATACTTCGAGATATATTTTACTACATAATGTGCAATTGCTTCGTTTGAGTGACGTGGTTAGGTTTCCATATTTGCATCGCACAATTTGAACAATATTAAGTTGTGATTATTGCCCTACTAATTTGCGGCGCTTCAGAAAGCACATAGTTCGTCCGTTATGTATGAATTCTTCAGATGAATTTGTGAAAACACGCGTTCATTAACAGTTGCTTCGAGCAAAGCTGACGCGAGTTACGTTACATGTGTGCATGGAGATGTTGCGGTCACGTTAAGCAGTTTTATGTATTTTGAGGACAGTTGATAAGAGAATATGTAGGCTTATTGCGCTGTATATTTTAACTTTAAATAATTATCGGCTTACGGTAATTATGATGTTTGGTACTCGCTTAAGAATTTACGTAGTTACATAGTAAAGAAGAAACAACATTTGCTAGCGGGAAGTCGCAATAGTGTACGACTAGAGCTGGAAATGTGATTCATGTGGAACCAAGCTCGATTATTCCTTACTTATCGGATGACTTATCGCGGTTGATGTGTAATTTATATATGACCGATTTCAGCCGTTAGTACCGGCCTAGGGCTTTCTAGGGTGTCCTTTCGGGTTGAGAGTCTATTAGGTAATGATGCGACAGCAACCACGAGGCGTGCTAGCTTATATGATTAAATATTAATATACCAATTATGTGATAATGCTTAAAGAGTAACCTAACTGAGCGGAGAGTAACTAGAGGGTATATCGCAGAGTATCTTAATAGTATGGTGAAAATGAAACCGTTTGGGTAGCTTTGAGTATAATTTAGAGATTCGTCTATGAGTCTGATAAAATATAAATCTCGTGAAAGGAGAGTCGTTTGATTTTGTTAGACTGAAATCTTAAAGAAGGTTGAAGCTTCTATTTGTAAGTCAAAGCCAAACCAATGCTGCATAAATATAGCATAATGCAGGTCTGCCATGAGACCATACGAGGTTGTATTTCAATATGAGTACAAACTTTGGGGTAAAAATTACAGAAAAACTGCAGTTAGAATATGCCTTGTTTTACAATACGAAAATGTACAAGTTGCAGGGTTGAGTTCAGATATACAGTGTGAGTAGAAAGTGGGAATATACATAAAATGTAGATAAAGATATGGTACAAACGGCAAAGTTGTCATGGCAGCGAGGTAGTGTTTCGGGACGGTAAGGAAGGAAAACCTGCTTCCTCACAATCTATCTGATATTCTTTGCATACGATTATGTCATTATACCTTTCCTCGTTTTGGGAACTCAATTCGCCAGCAGTAACTGTATTGCTGTTTTTAAATTTTATTCTACTTCCAACTTTATGGGACTACAATAATAGCTTAACATTTTTACGATTTTAAGGTATAAGAGACTGGTTTTCTCGACCAAACTTTTATATGTTCGCATAAGAGTAGCTGGAAAAAAGTTTATTTTGCCCTGTTTAGTTCACTCACATAAAAGTTTGCTTGGAAAAAATGTTTTATCAAATTCGTTTCGTATTTTTTAGACCATAAGAGTTCGTTAGTCTTCATGATTTTCCTAACTTTTCCCTTTAGCCGCCATTTTGAATATAGATTCAATTTTCTTTTTTCACACTGTGTTGTACTCATAACCGAAGGTATGTGCCACTATTAGCGTGATCATACATTCGGGAGTGGCAGTAATATCGATTGAAAATTTATCCTTCAAAACAGTTAGCTAAATAAAAATTCAAAAAAAGGCAATAATACCAATCTGAGCAACTAGGCAAAACGATATACACGATGTAATTAAACGAGTATATATGAGTGAACAATTAATACCTATTAGCTTGGCAACTAATTATTCAAATAGTGTTTTTAATGTCATGTTGAAAATCGGAATTCTGATCACGTAAGTAGTAACAATCATTAATTTATTGACTAAGTCCAATGAATGACGGCATAACAGGTTTTATTTTAGGTTTTTGCAGTATTTATATTGTTACGAAAATTCCAAATCCAGTTAATGCTAATTGATTTTCGTAAGTAATAAATTCCCTAGTGCATATTCGTGGCACGTCATGCAGCTGCCGGCCGACGAAAAAGATTAGCAGGAAAATAGTCAGGGAAAAACCCAGGTGCAAATGCGCGGCGCATCATACACCTGCCGGCCGAGGAAAACGATTAGCAGAAAAGCAGGTTAACGGATTGAAAATGGAGCCATGAAGTTAGGCAATTGTAACATGCTTGTAAAAAAGTATATAAGTAGACTATTTGCGAGAGGCAGAGTTAGAGATACGAGAACATTGAGTCGTACGAGAACATTTGAGTCCGACATTTGAGTCGGATATGAATATTTGAGTAAAAAATAAATGGTTGTGTTGAGCAGTCAAAAAGTATTGCTAAAAATAAATTGTAAATAACCCTACAATTAAGGAATATAATAGAACTTTGAAGTGCGTTTTCTTTCCAATATCCACGATCTAGTGATACGGATCGTGCAGCGGAAATTCGTAATAATATTATATATGTATGTTAACATTAATATGGCAAAGTCATTATGGATTTTTAGAAATACTAGCTACTAATAATAAACATGTGATCACTCGAATTTGCGGGTCGAATCTGAGCACTGATCAAATTATGGGTATAAATTATCTTACAATTTGGGTAGACGACAAAGTGGTTGATGTAACTCATAATTTGTGTGGCATTGCGGAAGCTTAGTTTTGCGTACCTCTATTAGGAAAATTAATCAGATCAAGTAGACCTGGTTGGTTCACATACACATATTATTTTGGAGTGGAAGTTAATCCCTAACTTTTTATTTTGTAGCATAAGATCAAAGTTGCTATTGCCACTAATGATACGAGTCGGACGGTAATAGGAATTTATGCAATAAAGTTGAAAATTGAGAGTCCTATTACTTTTGTGCACGAGGCAGTAATCGCAAGTCAAGTTATATTTTAGATACAGGCTCTCACTTCCACTTGTAGGATGTATATTGTAACGAGTCTTCTCTGACGGGGTATGCTCAGGGATCCCCAGGACTCCTTCCAAGGAATTTATATAGAATAATTTGGACCTCCGGATTTTGTTCTTATTATTTGGATTTATTATAATTCGATAAGCGATTTTTAAACCAGCGTGGTGATTCGTGACCCGACTCTTGTTTAACGCTTGCCTTGTTTTTGTTCGTTCCGAGCGATTATTTTTCGCGTTTTAACCGTATTGCGAGATTCTGCAAAAAAAGAACACGCCGTGGATGTTATAGCAGGCAACCTCGGCGTATAGGACCACTCGTTTGTCCTTGTTTGACGTCGCAGGATAGAGTGTTCTTCTGTCATTCAGGGATGACCACTGAGCGAAGCCAGCCATCCCCTATCCGTAAAGTCCAAAAAAACCCTCTATCGGTAACGTCAAATACTTATGTAGTCCGCGATCACTTACCTCCGGGTGCTACAACACGGCTGGAAGGATGAGCGCGTTGCGACGCGATCTCTTTTAGTCGCGATCACCATCGCTGTCCCGTTACATAGGTGCTTTGACTATACCTGCGTTACAACCTCAATGCTCACTTGGATGTGTGTTGTAACGATATTCTTACACATCTAGTATGGTAACTTAGGTCTAATCGAACATGTGGACATGGCCGCTTTGTCTGCATCTATGGTATAATCACAGCTCTTACTTGTATAAACATTATAATGCTACTCTTATGTATATGTTATTGTTAATACTACCTGAAGCACCAAGTTGTATGATCTTATTGCTAGTGCCGACTTAGGTACCATTATGTGATTTTATAAGCCGTACCATATCAACATGCATAATTTTATAAACTCTTTTTTCCTATATGCATATTTTTATGTCTATCTTATAGTTATCATATGATTTTATAAACCGTTGAGCATGCCTTCATATGATATGCATCATATCAACATGCATAATTTTATAAGCTCTTTTTCTTCTTCTATCGCAATGTTTGCTTGTATGCCTATCCTTATGTCTGTCTTATTGATATTGCTGATCTTGGTATGATTTTATATCCCGTTGAGCATGATTTTGCAAAACCACAACACCGTTAGGTCTGTGCCTTTGCAAAAGGTGGATAATTCAATGCTGCTTGTTGATAATTAAAAATAAACTATTGGCACGTTGCTCAACGGATTACAATATGTTTTCTTAGGCAAAGACTTATGTAAATTGTTTATATGTGTTCTACTTATATATATTTTATTGGTGGGCACATTTGCCGGAGGCATAGCATATAATTCAAAAGGAGGTATAGCGAATTCAAAAGGAGGTATAGCGAAATCAAAGGAAGGTATGGCGAATTCAAAAGGAGGTATAGGGAATTCAAAAGGAGGTATAGCGAATTCACAAGAAAACATATGAAATCAAAGGGAAGTATAGCGAACTCAAAAGAAAACGTACAAAAAATTTTTTCCTGCAAAGTTTTTACAAAATTTTTTGAAAAATTGAAAAACTGAAAAAGAAGAAAAAGAAAAGTAATTGAGGCAATTTAATTACATATACATATATACAAGGAGATTTATTATTTAAGTAAGTAAGTGCATTTTTTCTTATAATAATTTAAATAAAGTAACCTGTCTGGCCGTGTCTGACGATAAAGTTTCAATTTGTTTTCACCATTCTAGTGACGGCACTAGATTATCCAAAAAAGTGTAATCTGAATGAGTTGTATAAGTCACGGCCTCATGACATTTTAAAACACCATGATCTGTTCTTATATAATTGCTTAAAACCCAAAAATCGCCTCTTTGAAGCACTTCAATAAGCTACGTAGCCGTTGGTCAAAGTATTTTTCGTCTCCAGTTACTATATAACCATCAGTGTAAGTGTTGTTAACACACTTCTGGAATTCACTGGCCGAATTTTGGCCTATATTCTCTATAACCAGGGTGAGTTTTACCTGAGGAAAACGACTGTACAGTGGATAAGACGGATTTACTTACACTTTAAGTAATTTCTTTCGAGCTTGAGCACTCGCTAAGCGAATCGCTTCCAGGATCGCAACACATTCAGCCGAAAATATAGAGCTATATTGGTTTAAGCATTTTTTTATGATCCACTTTAATAAGAAGAATACTAATTTTTGCTCAAGTCGCTATTTAATCGTTATAATGAACGGCGTATACTATTTCCTTTTTTTTTTCTTTATAAAATCGAATTGTCAACGGTTTGTGCGGGAGAAGGATGATCTCATGGTCAACCCAGGGATACTTAGTTTCACGGCTAGGCATTTATACGGACGGAATTATACTTAGTAAGGAGGCAAAACACTTCCTTACAATGTTTATAATAATGTTTATAATAATGTAATTATTATATATGTGCCTACTATTATATATGTACCTATATCTATTAACACAGTTTATACGGATCGACTTGTATTTTGGAGGGCTGACCAAAATATATCAGCCTCAGCATTAATTGTATATAAAAGATGGAGAATAGACGTACTGAATATCAGATGGTTTACAAGCGTGGTAATCAGCAGACGAGCTCATTAGTTACCTCTTGCTAAACACAATTACAACGCTTAATATAGATAATTTTTACTGAACACGAAAAAAAAAGCATATTTATTCCACTATTTAGTACAAAACAACAGTCGGGAAAAATTAAGAAAGACCAATCAACGGCTAGCATCAAACAAACAGCTCCAAAATAAATTGCAGATAAAACCCAACAAAAATAATTGGCTACAAAGACCCCTCACAAATCGGATCCATCTACCGGCATTATCAAGAAACCTCATCGCTATCAGTTCGTCAGAATAGACTTGCATGCGATTCACCTCTACAAAAAGTTGAAAGAATAATTGCTTCGCAAATTGTTGCCGCAATTGACGTTCTACAAGAATTCCCTGAAGAAGTCTATTTGATTAGTTTATTCGACGTTAACAATTTGTACGTCACTGATGACGTCATGCCCAAGCAGATTGACTTGTCTCAGCGTATTCGCGCAAAACGTACTTAAGCTTCCTTTCTTGCCATAATCATAAACGTTCATTTCGTACGTATACAATTTATTAATATTAGTTTTTGATGATGGAAATCCCAAATCTAGTTCATGCTAACTAATTAATTTTTCCCAAGTAATAAATTCCCCAGAAAGGGAAAACCAAGTACACATTCGCGGCGCGTCATGCAGCTGCCGGCCGATTAGCGGAAAAGCCAACATAGAAAAACTCAGATGCACATACGCGACGCGAGGAAGACGATTAGCGGGAAAACAGGTTAACAAATTGACAACGAAGCCATGAAGTTAGGTAATAGTAACATGCTTACAAAAATGTACATGAATAGACTATTTGCGGAAGTCAGAACCAGCCGCCCAAGAACATTTGAGTCGAAAAAGAATATTAGAGTTGTGAAGCCGAGAGTATTGCCAAAGTAAAATGTAAATAATCCTACACTTAAAGAATAGATTGTAAATAAAGAAACTTGAAGTTAAAAAAATTTTGATTTATATCTCTCTTGAAAAGAATATCCATATTCTAGTATTACGGACCGTATTTAGAAAAGCGAGTTCGTAACAGTATAATAAAACAAGTGAGAACATTATAGTCGGGTGACGATGACCGTTACAAACACTACACCAATTCCATTATTTGCGCGTTTTGGTAATAACCCATAAAAAAGTTCACATTATTTTAATGCAAAGCCAGATTTTCGTGAAAGCCCGCGTATTGGATAGTTAGATTTTCTCTTTGTAAAAATGTTTGCGTTTCCTTATAGCGCCTACATAACTGGGTATCCCTCACGGGAATACGATGGAAAACATTGATTGATAGTTTATACTTCAAAAATATGTACTAAAGGTGAAAATAATAAATCTATCATTGAACAGGAATTTACTGCAATATATTGGGCAATAACACATTTTAGAACTTTATATTTACGGAATCAATTTTCTTGTCCGCATCGTAGACCTCTCTGTTATCTATTCTCTACGAAGGATCCTAGTTCAAAATTAATGGGAATAAGACTCGAACTTGAGGAGCACAACTTTATTGTAGAATACCCTAGCCGAAAGAATAACCGTGTTGCCAAGCTTTCATCGCGAACAACTATAAATGACCTTAAACACATTAAAAAAAAGCAAATAGCATTTTAAAAATCACAACGAGATCGATGGCGGCAATGAGAATAATACTTCAAAGAAGCATCATAAATTGCGTAAATATGAAAAGTCTAGTATATATTTACCTGACGTCAGGTCAGCGTAGCGCGTCAGGTCAAAGTAGCGCTACTAAATGAGGTGATCATAACTGATGCAGAAGAGAAAGGAACTATTGAGGATGTCTTGAAGCGATACCATGATAATCCCGCTAAAGGCTGTCACTGTGGTGTTTTTAGAGCTCCTAATAAGTTTAAAAGATATTACTACTGGAGCAAATGCCACTAAGTACCTCAAATTATGCCTAAAATGTTAATCTTCAAAAATAACAAAACACATAAAATTCCCAATGGCTCTCTCTTTATACTCTCAGCAACAGCAAAGGAGTTCCAAACGATATTTGTTGATACCATCGACCCATTTCCAAAGCTCAATAATGGAAATAAATATACAATTACTTTTTGAATTTATTGCAATTAACCAAGTATTTAATAGCAATATACTTTCCAGACAAGACTGCAAGAACGGTCGTAGGATAACGATGGTTCGAAGTATACTTTGCATGAAATGCAGGTTCAGCTTCTGAATAACTAAACTGGAGTGTTGGCGATGTTTGATGTATGGAATGCAGTCAAGTTAACAACTGAATCCAAGAGTTTAATAGCTCAATAGAGCATTGTGAGAGCGTACTATTTCAATTAAAATAAATAATAAATAAATTAAATATGAAATTGAAAACGTGAAGATTAGATAAATAATAAACAAAATTAATAAAATTCCAAAATTTAAGATATGTTTATGGCTCCCAACGTACGACAATGAAAAACGAAAGTTTTCGGGTATTTTCCGTTGCCTTTTTAATAAAATTTAATAATTTAAAACTATCAGTACAAAAATCAAATACACTGTTCCTTTTATAAGAGTATTAAGGATATAGAGGAGGTCATCGAGTGCCTGAATAGAAGTAGAGAAAAGGCAGGAGACAAATATAATTAGTGATGGAATTTGACCGGAGACCGGAGACTATTGGAGTCTGCTTTGTTTTAAGGCAGACAATGTGATGAATCCTTGAACACAATAAAATCATTATCGTGATTCAGGGAAACAAGAAACATACGTTTCTTAGCGTCAGACTGAGCACACAGCTCGTTATGTGTAAGTAAAAGCTGGGCTAAAGTTTTTCGATGTCCAGCTAGCTCAACCATGCTCACATTTTTTTCTTTTTTTCCTCTTCTTTTTCCCCTACTTTTCTCCTTCCGTAGATAAATATTTTATAAAAAAAAATTTTATTTTTTAGTCGAGAAAATTTAAAACTGTCCGTTCTTTTGCCCGTTAATCAATACCCACGGTGAATTTCCACACACACATATGTCCCGTCTTCACAGAACCTGTAGAATTCTTAGTCTGTCATTTTTTCCCCCTTTTTTTTGTAATTTATTAATAAAGGAAATATTTAATACATAAATTGTGTTGTAACACAAAACTTCACTACTCTCAGTGATATTTATATTTGCTTAATCATATATGCAAATAAACAAGCAAATAATAGACATTAATCTAAAAGCTACACAAATATCAATATATAAAAAAATGTAATACAAACCCAAACATCCCATCTACGGTACAATTAGTCGATGACCCGAGTGTGATGGCACACTATCAATACTTTCCGTATCGTAACCTATCAAATAATATTACGCAAAAAGCAAAAATCTCTACGATGATCAATATGCTCCTTAGGACTCCTAGCTCGATGATGATCCACCTTTGCAAACAGCATTCGAGATTTTTTCCCCCTCAAATATTGGTGAGAAGAAGGTTGTCGAAGATGTGCTAATGCCAACGGTGCGATCGATAAGTAATGGTGCAAACTCACCATAAATAGCGCCACAAAATGGTATATTGACGGCCGATAATGAAGCCAGTATTTTGGCCAAATATATTAGAAATCGTTCTAATATGATAGCATCATGGAACAAATGAACCCATGAAGATTATTTTGCAGTTTATACGGAACTTTAATTTTTTTTTACTTTTAATCGTTTAAAATTCCCTGTTTGCGTTAAAATATTTTCACCCTCTTTTTTCTTTTTATTTTTTTCCGAATTTATTCAATTTTAAATGCACACTCTCTATTTCTCATTTTATCTCAAAAAAACTACCCTGATGCTATACAGACGCACTTTGTTCTTTGTTCTCTTTTCATAATTCTCGCTCTCTCTCTGCATAACGCTACCATGCGAGCTGGGAATTGTGAAAAGAAACTTTACTTAACCATTTTACCGATACGCTACTCCTTTGGGATAGAGCAGTGGCAAGGCCGACAGACGGAACCCCTCCCACCGTTATCGGACGTTACAAGCTTATAAGATTTTTGAAAAATTTGGGATTAATTCAAAACATTATCAGGGCGTCGCAATTATGAGAAACACGATAAAAGGCTCGGCAGACATGGTGCTGTTATCTTTCTAAACCGTTTTCAACTTTAAAGTGTAGCGTTTTATAGTTTAATTTAGTTATCTAGTTGACCAAAAATAAAAAAAAAACAAATTAGAGCACACTCTATATTGTGGCTTAGCTCGTCGGCAACTAGGGTGGTTCAAATATTTCCAATTGTCTTTATCTTACAAACACTACAGATATAATCTAGTGGTGTGCAGATACGGACGGAAGTATTGGACAGAAGAAGAATAATCAATAGATTACCACCTCAACCGTACCGCGCTGCCCAACCCGCAAAATAAATGTATATAATATATACAAATTAATTTTATTCAATAGAGAAGAAACAAAAAACGAACTAATGAACAATAGAGTTTAAAAGCTTTGTTTGGTAAAATTGTTAATTAACCTAGATTTCAATATTGTTAGGCGAAGGAAATAAAAAAAATTAAAGATTTACCTGTCATTAAATGCATTCGTTGAAGATGGGGTGTTAATAAGTATTGAAATATTTAAAAAGAAAAATAAATTAAGCAACTAAACACAGAAATAATTAATGATAATAATTTTTAACTAATGACTACTATAAGGGATTTCTTTTCCTTATTCTCTACTTTTTATATGTATAATGTAGCGTCAGATACTAATATTTAATGATTCGATGTTGTTGGGTTCTGTTTGTCGAAGTATTTTATTTTCGATGTCTGTTCCTTTTCTTCCTTCTCTTCTTGGGAAATTGATGTTCTGTTGATTAGAATAGCTTGGATCGCTTTCATTATTTTTCCCCCAAATCTTCGAAATGTGATTCGAATGAGTTTTTTCTTTATTTTAATCCTTTATTCATTAAGGAAGTATTCTTAAATTTTTTTATATTTCATATGTAAATATCATTTAATCAAATTTTGCATGTTATTGATTTGGAATTGTTTTCAATATATTTCATGAATATTTTCGTGGGAAAAGAAAATAATTTCTATTATATTTTTAAAAACAATATCTCTCAATCTGACTATTTCATTTTGTCTATTTTTTCAGTTTAAAAAAAAAATAATGAAAGATCTTGTTTTACGTCTCACATCCGCAATTACACTACTACACTTGATATCTTAACTGTTTTAGAAGTCAAATAGTATTGGAAGAGTCACCTCATACTAGGAAAACAAACTTCATAATTTGCCCCGAAAAGAATTGGCATATGATTTATTTTACGGACTGGAACACTCGTATTAATGAAGTAAAGCAAATAAAAAATCCAAAAGTAGTATTCGCGATATACTGCGACCTGACAACTTTACCTGGTATACAAAATGAATAGAGTAAGATAGTTCATGCTGAATACAATCGTGCTCACAGAGCACCCCACGAACATATGAAACAGATCCTAGACGACTATTTCTTCCCTAAAATGACTTGATTGACAAACGAAGCGGTTGCAAACTGCAGTTCGAAATCTAAGTATAACAGACAAGCCCGATGACAATGACAGATATAACGGAAGTATTCTGTATTGAAGTCCTTCTGAATATCAAGTTTTTACATTTTCTAATTAAGTACCTTAAGAATAAGGTAGAGTGTCAATTAATTATGCTTCCTGTCCAACATAACAGGACAATATTGCATTTCGCTGAAGGCAACGGCGTTGTCGACTGTGGAAATCGTAAAGAATCGCCACACGGCACATTGTGGCACACGAATAAGTCATCTGGTGCCTTTGGCGGATATAGTAAAAACTTGGGTTGTTTGAAAACTGTCAGAGGGAGCTACCTGCTTACGCTTGATGCGAAAGCTCAAATTAACGGAACCATCTATAAGAATCAAAAAAACTCCAGAACAAAATGCCACGTTCAACGGTTTTTACGACCCTAAATATTACTGGCCCCCAGGATCTATTATGTCTGCGTTAACTTCATAGACTGAGTTTTGAAAATACCCGACACATTGAAGTCGTCAAAGGCAGACTTATCATAGGACTTTTTGCCGCAGTCTATTTTTTGTGGAAACTACGCCAGTCAAGGATAAGAGGAAGGCAAAGTCACAATATTCAAAATATCGTTAACAGTTGTAGAAAATCCGAGGATAGTCATCACTTAAGCGAGGGAGGAATTAACTCGACCACCATTAACTAAAATTTTTAAAGTACCAAAAATACACAAATAATAAATAAATTAAATATGAAATTAAAAATATAAAAGTTAGATAAGTAATAAATAAAGTTAATGAAACCCACAAAGCTAAAAATTGTTTACTTATATATAAAAGAATTCAATAATAATAATAAGATGACAACAATACTAACCATGAGAAAAACATTTTTACTATACGACTCTTGTTTCGAAAAGTGGGAGTATAGCATAAATTCAAAGATATTATTTGTACTAAAAATACGGCTCGAGACATTAATAATAAAAATAGCGAGACATCGCTACTCGCATTACATTTTGGATATGTGCTCTCACTTTCACTTCAAGAATATATTCGTATAATAATGCTTATACTAATATGTAATAATATACAGCAATATTATATACGCAATTACATATATATGATTGTATACCTACTGACACAGTTTACATCGATCGACTTGTATTTTGGAAGGTTGGCCCAAATTTGTCAACCTCAGCATTAATTGCTTGTAAAAGCTGAACTATTAATACATTGAATCTTAGATGGCAAAAAAGCGTAGTAATCAGCAATCTAGCTCATTACTAAACGCAATTAAACGCATTATAAATATCATTTTAGTAATAGCAAACAAGAGAAAGCATATTATTTCAATTTTCACCAATGATAAGACAATAAATTTATGTATATTACCATAGACAAGTAGAGTTTTCAAAACACTCCGTCCTAGACCACGAAGAGCAAATAAGACAATCATTTTTGTATGGACTCCAATAGGTCAATGTACGCTACGTAAGTTGGCGGCTGAGTATTCGAATAGACGCCTGACAAACGTGGTAAATAAGGGCTTGACAACACATGGATCCTTGAACTCTGTAACTCAACTTTCCATAAAACCTAATAGCGACTTCGTTACCGTTGAACTTGTTATAGTTCCCTTTATTGAAATCAAGATGTTAACACTTAAATGAATTTTTGTTTTTAATAAACAAAACTTGAAAACGACCAGGTGCAATTAATGGGCAAAAAAGCACAAGAATTTTTCCTTCATTTCTAAAAAAACATATAGATGTATTTCTACATCATCTCACAAAATCGATCGTTCAGTTCCACATATTTACCGCGTACAATAATATAATACTTCAAACACAAATATGAGGTGGCAATGCGTTACAAAACATGAAAATCCTTGAAAAAACTATTGTTAGCGTTTAAACATAAAGTAACATTGCATTTGCTATATGGCCACTGCGTGGTACGCCCACATATTGGAATTTTACACCTCAATCTGTTTGAAAATATAGGCCAGTGACCAACGCTTTCTCTTCTTGCAACCATAGATAACATGGGGTGAGATGACATTCTTGGTTTTTTCACCTGCAAGCTATATCCGATATTACAAAGACCATCAGCCAAATTGCGAAATTGACCAAGTTTTCGCAATTGTTTGTTTGGCATGCCCTTTGTAATGGAGTTTTCTTTTATAAGTGTCTAGAAATTTACTACAGCACGGTCCAATAGATGATAGAATAGACGGAATAGCCATTTGCGGCTTTCGACTCTTATGTGAAAGCCACCTGAGTAGATATCCATCAAGTGAACTCCCATATGCATATTACATTTTGGCACTGTTTTTGGACAAGAAATCTTTTGCGTCAGCCGCTTGTTATTGCGAAAGATATTGCCTGCGAGATTGCAAGTCAATATAAGTAAACAACAAACCTTGTTGTCTTTCCATATTATCGCTGAAAATTCAACACGATCATGGTAAGTAATTTTTTCCTCACAAGTTCCCCTAGGAATTCTCGAATGATCGAAAAACACTATACATTTTCTGATTCTTGGTATCATTCCTCCTAATCGTAAGACCACATTATTGGTATAAAAACAATTCAAAAGAGATTAGAAAAATATGACAATAGTAATATAAGTTTCACAAAACAACTTGATAATTGTGATCTCAAGTAGATCCGATTTGGCATACAAAATCATTACATAAAAAAACTGCGCTTTTCTTGCATAAATTTATTAGTATATGCAAGAATAAAGGAATATTATACGTTAGTCTTAGGTTGTTTCTATTCGAAAACACTTTTTCCTATATGTTTTTATTCATTTTTACACAAATAGTCGTAATCCGAAATACCTTCCTGCCTAAATAATATTGTGCCAACAATAAAAATTGTCACAGATGAAGAAATGAACCTTTCAGCTATGTTCGGAAATGATAAAATAGGTTTGGTAAAATTAAAATTAGAAAAAAAAACGCTACGCAAAGTTTTTAAATCGATGTAGATCTACAGCACTATGCATGTAAAGATTAAAGGGAGCCACTTCTAACCTCTAAAACCCTATTAAGAAACCTCCTCAGCGATAACAGAAGACTTGGGTAATATGTATTTTCAAGTAGAACAAAGGGATCTGTACGCACAATACTTAAGCATGGCTGTAATATTGTAGTCCATAAGATCCAAAATTCCAATTTGTATATGCCGTCCAAGGGAAGTGTCCATTGCAACGCGATATAAGCGCAAAAAATTATTAATTTTCAGTTTGGCGTAAACGTACTCAAAATCGCGGCAAGCAAATACAAGAATTACATGAGATAAAATGTATGAATTATGTATGATTAGATTTAAGAGATAAACAAATGCCCAGTTCGAACATAACTCAATATGAGAGGCAGTGTAGGTGTGGCTATGCTATCGAAATGGAGTATGAGCATTTCTATTAAACAAAGTCGGAAATGAAATATAATGACGGAGAAGAGCCGGTTCACTACATATTCCTTGAATTTGTCGGTGAGTGCTGAGGACTCTTTGAAAATTTCAGTAAACCTCGTTTCAGCCTGCATACGGAATTTGTAGCAACCTACAGTCTTTAGTCGTTAGTAAACCTGTAGAAGCAACTTAGACTTCAGCCAACTATAATAAATTATCGTTCTTTTAAACTTACTTTTGCTTACTTTTATAAATGTTGTCACATCTGAAACGAAAGCTCTGACATGACTAACGTCCACTTTTTTAGCGTGCTATGTCTTTTCAGTTGAATCAACATAGTTCATGCTATCTTTACACAAGTTCTGTTGACACATTCTGCGACCCCATTTTGCCGTGGTGTGTGCTGTGTGTATGGAGTGAAGAAGATTAGGTGAAGGATGGATGGACGAAACTTGCTTAACGGATGAACTGATCTTATGCCTTGGGCCACTCTGCCCTTGCTGTACCTAAGGTTTCCTTCGGGCCATGATGTTGTACACAGGACCTTGATGTGTGTGTGCGATGGTTAATTAGGTAACCTAGACGGGTCTGAAGAGAACATTTGGCGCATTTTTATAAAAATTCTTAATGGATAATTTGCTTATAATTTAAATAAAACAAATCCCATTCCAATACCATTGATGTGAGGTAATGTTCTTTTAATATTAATGGTTAAGCCGACAGCATTAGATGTTACTGTTTAAGAATTTATTCTTAGAATTTATTCTATGGCAAAATAATAATAATAATGCTTAAAAATAAAAAAAAAGTAGCCACCTTTTGAATGTTCAAATAAAAAAAAAAAGAATATATATATATATAACAAGAAAAGAAAAAGATAAACAACGGAATCCGGCGGTGCTGGAGACACTTTTCTTTCACATAGTTTGTAGCTCACATAGCATATAATTGAACATGCTTACTGTTTCAGTCTACATGCGTGGAGTCAAAGTATTTGTTTGTGCCGAATTTTGCAATTATAAAAGAAAAAAGTGTGTTGAACCAAAAAAAAAAAAAAATGCAAGGTACCGTAATTTTTTTTTTTGCAAATGTTTTTGTAATGCTTGCCGAAAATCGCTTTCATGAAGAAATGCCAATGTGATGATAAAAGTACGAAAACTTTAATTTTGTGACTTTATCCAATGCATAAATTTTCGCGTAGATAAATAACAAAAAATGGAATTTACCTTACTTCTGATGCCGTAATGCACGTAGTTAATAACGAAAGTCAATGAAAAGTTTTTGTCCGATCAGTTCCGCAGTTACTTTACGCCTTCCTTCCTTTTTTCTTTTTGTTTCACTATGAGCAAAACGCGGAATCCTCAGATAAGTAAGAAAATTATATTCGGTCTTGAACGAGCCTTTCACATCTATCACCGTTATCCTAAAAAATACAAAAAAAGTAAAAGAAGTAAATTTTCATCCTATATAATATGGAGCGGGCGTGGCGTATCCCTGGAAAAGTTTAAATCACTTCGAAATTCTTTTGTAAATTTATAATCGATGTCTCCATTTTCGCTAAGGGTATAATGTTTACAACAAACACTACACAGTTGCGCAGACAGACAAATTGACACACTAATAGACGGACATGTGTAGAAACATTCGAAATCTAAAACTGGCAAAGATTTTATATACTTCTTGGGGTTTTTGAAGCTTGTTTATACGCCTATTAAAGATATTGAAAAAAATTAAAATTTGATACATTATAATATTGGGTAGGCATGGTCAATTTTTGTGCAGGCGCTACAACATCATCCATTGAGCACGCGTTCAAACTTTTGTACATTTATTTGCTATAGTTTAGAAATGATGAGCATGAACCCAATTTTTTATTGCTTTCGAAAAACAGAGGTGTTTACAAAACACATTACACTGAAAGGCAGACGGACGGACATATGCCCACCGATTTAGCATTTTATGCTAATCAAGTAATATCTTCTTGCGAGGTCTCTGTTCATTCTGGACGTTGCAAATGTTTTGATAAAATGAATATACCCCTCACTCTTCGTTGGTGAGCAGAATAAAACAGCTGGCTTGTTTCGTTTAATGTTACCGCGATAAAAAGAGAAGAGTAGACGTTGCAACTCATTTCTTCAGTGACTGACTATATGATTGAATTTTTCGATGTCTGTGCATGTTTTGTTTCTTTTCATCATCGTCCTCATGTTTCGATAAGCCGTTCAAATTAAACGCTTAAACTTTGTCTGCCCTCGACGCTGTAATTATGAATTTGGTAGTCACCGTGCTCTCGAAGGTCTAATGTTGGCACATTTAACTATGTTTCAATCGCTATGACAATGTTATCATAAGTTCGTGGAAAACTTGACGCTGGAAACTATGCTCCCCGTTTCAGCCAACTTTTCCTTTATTAGGTGCTTGCATTAATTTTTATCTAAAGGCAAACGAAATAGAATAATAAAGGTAAAGGAGAAAGAATAAAGAAATGGGAGATACCAGTATACATACCGAAAAATTCGGTGATTTTGACCTCTCTCTACCTCAAATAACAATTTTCCATTTAATATTATTGAATTATTTAGCCTACGCTAATTATGAAGTAGTCAAATTTTCGACCTTCATTACTTTTGTTGTTTAATTTGAAGATATCTGCTGCCGAAACTACCAAACACGTTAAGAAGCTTATGGTGATGCTGTTCCATCGTATTCCAATTATTAATTTTGGCGTCAACGATTTAAGAGTGGTGATTTTGATTTAGAGGACCAAAAAAGCTCGAAAACAATGAGTCCCAACACTTGGACGAAAATCCAGCTCAAATGCTCAAAGTACTTTGGAACAACTTAGCAATTGACGAAACTACTATTTTTAGACGTTCACTTGCGATGGGAAAGATCCAAAAGGAGGAAAAGCCGCTATCTCGCAAACTGACTGCAAATGTCATTTTGGCCACTTGATGCAAAAGGTGCCCAGATATACACTGTTGCATCTCGAATGGGACATTCCACACCCAGCGTGCCCAACAGAGATGGTGTCTTCTGACCACTGCAGCATGACTTGGCAAGCAGGCGGCTCCGCAAAGTTGAAAAAGAGCGAAAATGGATCGGTGGTCGGATCGCTAACCATCATAAGTTCTTTCAACACGATATCGCCTTGTTGCCAAAAATATTGTAAAATGTTGCAAAAAATGATGGAAAAAATTTCAATTAATATGCAATGTATAAATTTTTCTCAATTAATGTCTTTTTCAAGTGAAAAATTGTTAAAAATATTTACAAACGCCTAATACATCACAAAATGCGTTTGTATGTTGTTGCGTATTACCATGTACGTGCAATGCTAAATTTATTAATTTCTGGTGTAGAGGTACTTCTTGTAAAGCTCTTTTGGACTTATATATAATTTTGAGAGTCTGCCGTGCTTCTGATGACTTTTTGTAGTTCTTTATTTATGTAGGCTGTAATAAATATGCGCATAGGTTAAAACTTGTCAAAAGCCTTTTCGTCGTTAGATATCCATTTCTCTTGAGCTGTAGCATTAATATGTGGACTCTATAACTTCCAGAATCCTTCATAGATAAATATGGCTCCCTTCACATGGTAACTCCAAAGGGATAGCTTTCTTCTTATTAATCTATTGAATGGTAACTGAATTTATGGATAGGCAAGTAAACGTTGGGTTGGACTTAGGGATAAAGAGCAATATCGTTAATCTCCATGAGACTTTCTTATTACATTTACGCTCCTATCTTTTATTTTCGTTTGTGAAAGTAATGTGCCTATATGTAGCGTACGGGGTTGTTTTACAGTAACGACATGCAAAATCGAAAATCATTATCTGCTTCCATTACTTTCCCAAATATAACTCCTACTTCACAAGATTACACAATTTTCATTACTATTCATTGTATATTAGGTTTTAAAAGATCGCTTTGGATCACGGCTTTTTTGGTTGTCTACGTTATCTTTTGCCATATTTATTTTTAAATGAAAGCGCGATATCTTTGCTCGGCATATTTACCAGCTATTAAGCTATGTAAACATATTTGCATGTGAGCTATCGAAAATTCACTTTTATTTTTTAAAACATTATTTGTTCTTGCTTTCTTATTTTCTTAGCTAATCCGCAGGAAGGATCGAAAAGTTTACGAGGCAGCTGTTGTAAAAGGGTCGGAAGTGACAGGATAAGCTGTAAATTTCGTTTAAATTACGGCAGGAGAAAGTCCGCTGCGGCTTTCTTTAAGTAAGTGATACTAATGTTATGGAAGTTACACAAGCAAGTTTTTGATTGAATTTTTGTCGGCAAGCCAAATCACAATAAAGCGAGATCTCCATGCATTTATAGGCTTTGCGATAATTTCACCATATCTAATATATGTTATCACCTTTTAACCGAGGGAACAAAAATATTGCTTGTTAAATTATTTTATGACTAGATCCACTATGTGTGTTACAAATCAGAAGAAATCCCACGAATGTCATTCTGTCAAAATCATTTATATGAATGAAATCAGATGCATGTTTGCTTTCTAAAACAAACTTGCCAATAGTTTGGCGTTGTCAATACTAGCTAACATAGTGGTAAGTTACATTTTACACCAATTCAAAACTCCAAGCTGTATAAACTACACACTTACACACTTAATACGAACTCCTACAGTGGCAAAACTTTTAATACAGACCACAGAGTGAAAAGCTTGAGAGCGCCGAAGTGCATCGATTTAATTGATTGATGATAACAACAGTCAGCTACTAGATGCTGCGACACATATGTGCATATTCAAATACACTCGTGTGTACAATGCACATAAGCAGATGTTAGTGAACAACCATAGCTAATGCAAGGGACGAAGTAGTGCATGATTTTCAATCGAGGGCATCTTGCAGTTGGACATTATTTGAGCTGCGACTTTTTGTTAACGAAACTTCTGTGAACGAAATAGGTAAATCAAACTGGTAGATTTAGAGAATGCCTCTGAGACGGTAATAGCTATTGGAATCTGGATTCTTATTGTGTGCTGACAGGTTGTACACAACATAATCGTTGATTATCCCAGACGTAGAACAACCACATGTGTTATTTTCGTTTTACTGCAAAACTTCAGTTAGATATGATAACAAGCATACATTCCCATGCTTTTCTACAAATAATTCAAATACATATATGAACTGAACATCGAACGCACTCCATATATGAATTGATTTTTCGGTGAATGACTTGCTGGTAGGTAAACCTTAGTTTCTCTTTTTTTTTTAATTTTATTTAGTTTGCTTGCGGGAGTTGTTAGACGTTTCTTGTCGGAAAATCATCAAAAGTGCCACGATGGTTTTGTGCCACAATAAACAGATATAAGTTTTATTTTTGAGCGTGATCCCATTTTGTCGGTTAATAGCTTCCAATCGGTAGACTGCATTGATTTGTTCGTATGTTTGCATATACATATAACATATTGGAAACCCATATAACATTTGGGATATTTTCAAATTATACATATGAATGTACATACATACAAATCTATTTTCTTTTCAGTAACTGTGAAAATCGTGATGTACAGCAATGTAGTGTTTAAACGCTTTCTTTTACTTTCTTTAACGCATTACCTTTTGTTTTGCTCTTTAAAATCAAGATGATTGCACACCGTAAAAGAAATGTAAGACGGGAAAATAGGAGTTAGCTTATTTTATTCTTTACAAGTTAAGTGCAAGATATGGTTTACTTTCGCAGCGTATAACATCAATCAATACGACTGCATCTATCTTGCTTTATACAAGTGCTCTTTAACACAAGTATCTCAATCTTATGGCGATTCGTATGTGGCAATCCTAACTCGTGACCTCTTTTGTGACACTTCTGATTTAAGAATATAGTTGACTGTAGGTTTTCCTTAATAAGACTTTTTTCCTTTTCCCTTTGTATTTCATCTCCGTAGACTTTGACTTTCTAATTCACTTACTAACATTCTACAAGTAACATTGGCTCTCACATTGTTTCATTATATAATATAAACACAACGTCCTTACTTTCATAACATTTACATTACCGTTTCACATTCAACAAAAATTTTAATCAACTTATAAATTTTCGTGCAAACATATTACAAATTTTCAACGAGACCTAACGAGGCAAGCTGCAAATTGGACTTATTCTTATCACTGGACTTGGACTACTTGGACTTATAATTATCAAATCTCAAAGTTCCTTTATTTTAAAAATGTAACCGCGTGGTGCTTTGCTGATGAAAGCTGTTCTTGTACTTAGAAATGTCGATAGCGTGCGCAAACTTATAAGATGAGACCTTTAGATGACTTTTGTTAGGGACAAATAGATTTGATATTCTTTAGATGTAAATCCATTAAACGGTGTAAGTGTAAGCGTGGCTAACAAAAACAACAACAAAAAAAATATTAGTCTGTTAATTAAAATACGAAAAGACCTGAACGTAATGAAAATTTTTTGAATAATAAAAATAATAATCGAATATTTTCATATTTGGAAAAGTGGAAACAAAAGGTTACTTTGATTTTATATATATGTGATATTTTCATCACTCTCCCTCAATTTGCATTCTATTCCAAAGGATTCAATGCACTTATTGTATTTTGGTGAAGATAAAAGTTCGGTAAAAGCTCAGCGGGAATTTTGTCTGTACAAAGGTACTCATGGTGGCGTATATTCACATGTTTAGTTGTTTAGCTCGATATTTGTTGATTACTATTGTAGCTTCCATTTTACCAAAGATTTCGTTTATAGAAATTCGAAGATGAATAGCTTCCTTCGCTGGTGCGGACTGGAACATATATTTTGTGTTATCGCTGGATATAACAGCAGTCCGCTGTTTGCGACATTTCCAACTTATAGCTGTGTTCCCAAATACGCAAAAACGCAAATCCTGGGAAGGATATTCCGTCGGCATTGTTGGCGCCACAATCAGTGTCAGCATAGCCTGCCAAGTCCTCTCTCATACGCCTGAAGATTAAACCTAAATGTTCAATGCCTTTAAGATAACGTAATACACGTTTCGCTGCTAACTTGTGTTTTAATCCAAAGTTAAAGTTATATTGGCTAAGTGCACTAACGGCATGAGCTATATCGGGACGTGTGGATGTAGCTAAGTACAAGAAGATTCTTATGAGCTTCATGGGGTTATGGGCTATTGAGCCCAAAAATTTGTCGAATTGATGGTTGTTCATTTTTCTTCGTTTTTGCTCTTCACTTGGTCTTTCCTTTCAATTTCTCTTTCGACTATGTCTGCAAACATATGCATTATTTTCATAGTTTTTCTACTTAGTGGATGTACGTACTTCTTTCGATATAGCTTTTCGGACTTTTTATGCCCATCACTGTGAGATGAGTATACCGCCTCATGTATACCATCATCTCATTTATTCTTGATTAGCGTGAAATTCTGAGTTGAATTAACCATGTCTGCCCGTCTGCGTGTCTGTGTGTCCACGTCTGTGCGTCTGTATGGTGTGTGTTGTTGGCACTCTCCTCGTCGCAAAAAAAAGATATCGTCGTAAAATTTGGTAGAAACAGCAGGTTGGTATTGAAAATGGCCTAAGTTGGTCAGAGAAAAAGAGTGCAGTGAAACATTAACTGAAGGCAACTACGTTTTTTTTTAAGAAAAATGTTTGGAATTTTTGCCTTTTACTCGGAAATTATTAAATTTAAAAGGCTGTAATTTTCCACGTTTACTTTAGGAAGCGTTTTACTCTTCACGTCCAAAAATGGAAATAATTGACTGTGCCCACAAAAAGTTACAAGCAATTAAATTTTATTTTTTTTACTTTTTTTAGGTTTTATGATTATTTATCATAAGGCAAGCAAGACAGAATTTTTAAAACTATTTTGTACACTCTTCAAACGAAAATATATTATCCGCATAAAAATAGGCAATTACTTTTTTCTTAATAATACCAGCGACATGGGTACCAAATAAAAAAACTTGGAGAGCAGAATGCGAAAAGCATAATGGCTGGGTATGCGAGATTCGACACTCGTCGAATATAACTTTCTTACTTGTTCTTTTATGATTTTATTCCGAAAGCCTAGCAAGCGTTTTTTGTAAATAGATAGAATACACTATAGCTCTTCCCGATTATGTATCGCATTGATTGGTTTTTCCGTTTTTATGTTTGTAAGTGACTTTTTGTCACACAAATCAATTAAACTTAAATGAAACGGGTAAGTAAGGGACAAATAAGGGGCAAATGTGATGTTTGCTTGTTTGCAACGACACAATAGATAGCAAAATTACACAAACGTAAATAAAACCCAAATTATCTAAAATTTTTGATGAAATGAAGTAAAATACTAGGCACTTTTAAGAGAAGAACAAAAAAAAAAACAACAAAAAAATTGCAACCAATGAGTTGCGTTGCTTTCCGAATGCGAATACTTACATATATTACGCGACATAGAATAAGTGAAATTCCGTTTTGATTATAAATAGACAATTTTTTGGCCCCGCAGACAAAATCTCTGCCCAAGAATGTCAACAGCTGTATAGTTTGCGGGAGCAACTAACCATGGAGTTAAATTCAATGGGTTTACCAAACAAAAAAGTAAAAGAATGGCGAAAAGAAAGTTTTCAAAAATAATGCTAACATTTTGTTTACATTTGATTTATTTTTATGTTTTTTTTAGGTTCGTGCGGACTATGTATACAAGGCAAAAAGCAAATTGAGCGCCAACAAATTGCCCCTACAAGGAACTAAAATAGGGCCAAAGGGAAAGTGGCACTGACCGTAGAAGAACAGCTGTATTTATTTGGCGCGTAAACTAAAATTTTTGCAAACGATACGTTACCAGCAAGTGAAATACAGCCGTGACTACAATTATAATGTAAAATTTTTGGTTTATTTCATAATTGTTTTCTATATATGTTTAGAAGCCATCAAGTGATACTTTGCATCACCGAGAATGACTAGTACAAAGCAAAAGTAAGTGCATGTGTTACTGTTACTAATAATAATAAAAATGAAGAAAAAAAATATTATTAAATATTGCACAAATAAAGAAGAAAAAAAAAAAAAGAAAAAAACCCTGTACCAAAGAGGCACACCAACAATCAGTACAAAACCAAATTGCAAGTGAACCCCTAAGCCATCGCAAACTGGCAAAATTTTGGTAAACTGTAAACAAAACCAATTAATTTTCGAATCATAATGAGATATTGAGATTACAAGTTAGTTTAAATACGATGTAGGCAAAACGCGCGTATTAAGATAGACTTTATAGAATCAGATATTGAGATTAAGTGAGAGAATCGTTTAGGTTTCTGCAAACAACTCTAAAGGGGTTAAACAGCTCATAATGAAATTTGTGTTGAGTCAGCTTAATGAATCTAAAGTGCCTAGAGAAGCGGTTGGGAACATTAAAGTTTATCTCACCAAGCAATGTGGACGAATCGATGGTTTATATCCAATAATTTAAATAAGAAGGAGACAAAAAGAATAAATCTTAAGTGACTGTAAGAATACCAGACGCAAAATATTTTCATAAGAAACCAAAGAGACAAGCGTGTCCCAACCCAAATTTCTAAGGAAACCAGCAAGAATTGCTTTTAAACGGATTCAATTGAATCTACATAGCACCTACAGAACAACCGAGGCAGACTCAAGTATTTGTCTAACTAAGCACATATATAGCTTTTTCTAAAGTAAAGATCCTTCAGCTCTTTGGGCCACCTCTTAATGAAATCAAGCGCGGACCAAGCTATACTTAAAAAGAGCCCATTGCAGAAATTAAACCGTAATTTTTTGTTGAATTGAACCCCTAAAAGGTATTGAATGATTTCCTTTTTAAGAAAGAAAGCTTCTGGCATTTTTTTACATTTAATTTCATAAAATTTAATGATCACTGCTGGAACGGAGAAATATGTGATTTGATAGCAAAAGCTAAACGCTAGGTAATAATTGGTTCAAACAATTTAGGTAGGACATTCAACTTGGCAATGCCTCTATAGTTCTCAACGTGATGTCTATTTTCGCATTTGTAAATTGCAATAAGGAATCTTGTGTTCCAACACAAAGTGAAAGCAACTGATTTAAAGAACAGATTAAAAATAATTGAAATAACACCACAAAGCTAGCGAAAGCACGACTTAAACACTCAAACCATCTAAAACGATCTTTTGCGAAATGACCAAGTTAGTAATCAAAACCAAGTTAGTTATCGATTACGGATAGTTAGCAGTTAAATCGGAATTACCAGTTGAAATATTTCGTCGGAAGTATTCAGCAAATAGATTTGAGGTTTCAATATCACCAGAGGATTCAGAGCCGTTGAAAGAAACATGCGAGGGATATATAGCGAATTTTTCTTTTCGAGTTGACACACTTAAAAAAATGTTTTGGATTCGCAAGCAGTGAGGATTTTACCAGCAGCAATTATCTGCAATAGCATTGGTTCTTGAGGTAATTAAATCTATGCCTTGCAGCAGAATAGGCAAAATAGTTATAAGCAGAACCACTTTTCACAAATTTTTTAAAAAGCTTTCTTCCCCTATTTTTAAAATATTAATTTCTCTGTCCATGGCGGACATTTGCTTCGAGGGTGGAATTGCTTCCCAAACTTCTTTGCGCTTTCATTATAGGTGAATATTCGCAATACTTGCCATTGCTGGGGAAATCGTGGAAGCTTCACGTGTGGTCACCCCCTCTATGTTCTCGCCAACTCAAAACTCTCTGCCTCCAATCCTATTGCTCCTAGCGGAGATGCTTGGCGGCAGTACCGCCCAGAAAGGCAATATTCGTGTCAAGACTGGCGTCTGAAAATTTTAAAAATCCTTATATGCTTCCTCCACTGTTTTCCAAAATCTCCGGTTTAAGAGAACTAATTATTAATTATTAATTATATTGTAATTACTTTAGCTACTATATTGTCTTTAAATATAATAGGTTATGGAGCATAGGCTTAGAATATATGACGTCCTACCAAAAATTCATAAACTGAATTTTTACCGATATAAATAATGAGAAAGAAAAAGCAGGCAGTCAAATGGCTGCTAATCAACAAGCGCGCGAACGAGCGCGTATGGCAAATATTGTTGCCATAGCATATATTCTACTTGCCTTTAGAATGTTTTGAATAAATTTGTTCGCGATTCATATTTAGAAAAATGGCGACAACTCAATGACGCGGGTGTAACTTCTTAAGCAAGTGCCTGGACAAACGCGCTAGCGCACCTGCGTATTTTTCAACACCTTCTACTATTGCAAACATATGCCCGCAATATGTAAACTTAAACATATATGTTCTTTAAAGTCAACCCCTTATATATAAGATCGAACATGTCATGAGCAACATTCATTACCAATATTATTGCAACATTTTGCATTTAGTGTCATGTGTATATGGAGAGGGAAGGACTAGGGCAATGAAAATAGTATTTTATGATAGATTTTAGGGTCCTTTGTCGGGTAATGTCTCTGAAAATGGTTGTAACACGATTTGGACATTGCGTTCTTTCAGAATTTGTACTATAATTTTGCATAAGATTTAGTAGAAGTAACTTAGCTTTTTTGTGCACGTTTTGTAGAATTATTTAATTTTAATACTTAGTTTACATGTTTGTTTTTTCTTTTCGCAGTAAATCTTAGCAAAGACATTTTTAGCGCAGACACGAACTTTAAAAATTGGGTTATCTTGGTGGACTGTCTTCACTATATAGTAAATAACAAGCATTTTTAAAAAAGTCATAAAAAAAAAAGACGGAATTCGAAACTGCAGTCCAAGAAAAGAAGTCAGTGGGGTACGTGTGCGCGGGCTTATGCAAAGTTTCAAGTGATTTAATATAATTTCAAATAACATCTGGGTATTTTTTTGGTGATTTACTTAAATTGATGAATTGAATTGAGTAATCGTCATCGAATAATGGTAATGATGTCCTTCAGCACACGCTAGCGGACATGACGAAAGATTTTAATCAAAGTAGAGCCCAAGAACGTCAAGATCAAAACAAACTGAAAGAATGCTTGTATTTTGAAATATTACTGTACACAATCGTTACATCCGACGGTTTTGACCTTTCTCTACATAAAATAACAATTTCATATTTAGTATTAATGAGTTATTCAGCATATTATAATGAATGTTAATTTGGTTCTGTGTGTGTGGAGAAGTTATAGTTGATTCCCTATAAGTCTTTCCGCATGGGTGTCTTTGGTATTGATATAAAATGAGTTTCTAAACTGTTCGGCTTTTTCCGCCAAGACGGTCAACTTCTTTTGGTGCCAATACAGAGATCGGCTAGAACTTGTCCCTTCCTAAATGATTTAGGCGTATAGAACACCTTTTTTAATGTAGGAAATGAAACGCTTTGTTGAATTATTAGTTCACAACAATTGACTTTATTTAATTTTGGCATGGCTATTTATACTTAAAGTTTACAAAATGTCTTATTGCTAGCGTAAGCATAAAATTGTGACCGATTAATTTAATTAGGGCGCCTAGCGTCGTATTGCATTACGAAATGCAATTCTCAGCCAGTTGAAGTGTGACATAATTCTTCCTTTTTCTTTTGCAAATGAATTATGCTAATTTTGCATAATTCTGTCACACTTCAAAGTGGATGCATATTAATCACGATATGCGATCACACTACAATATACAGAAAATAATCGCAGAATATATTGCATTTTCGACATTCATAACTTTTGTGGAGGAATCTGTTGTAGAAACTTTCTTCTTTCAGAAACTTACGGTGATTCTGCTTTGTCATATTCCAATTGTCGGTTTTGAGTTCAACAGTTGAAAGGTGGTGATTTTAATGTCAATGCCAAAGAACTGTCTGGAGGACCAAAAAAGTTCGGTGACAATGAATTGCAAGACTTACTGGACGAAAACCCAGCTCAAACTCTCAAAGAACTTTCGAATAGCTTAGGTGTTGATGGATCAAGTGTTTTTAGACGTTCACATGCGATAGGAAAGATTCAAAAGCAGGGAAATGGGCTACCATATGAATTGACTGTAAACAATATTTTGAATCGTTTCAACATCGCAGTTTCATTGCTTGGCAGGCAAAAAAAGAAATGTTTTCTGTGGAGTATTGTAACAATTCCAATTATAAAAAGTTATGAGCTCGCCTGGGAGAGCCATCCACGTCCACACCGAAGCGGAATATTCATGGCCACAAAAAGTTACTGTGCATATAGTTGAAGTGAAACTGCTACTGTAAAGTCTAACGACATCAATAGAACAAATTCGTTCTCTTACATGAGAGCACTCGGTCACACGTTGCAAGAGTTAAGAAAACAATAAAAAAAAGGGGAATGAAATATTAGTATAATTTATACAAACTTCCTTTTCACCATACCACTTTGTCTTTGTCATGTAAATAAATTTCCTAACTTGTATATAAAAACTATAATACTCTATCACAATTCAATGTTACGAATTTATTTCAAAAGAAGTTGAATAATAACGTTAAATTCACAAAAGACGGACTTAACCTACAATACGATTTTACTGCAAAGAATATATAGCATTTAAAACGAATTGCAAATCAAAACTTAGGTTTGCGTTACGTTCTAAAAATAAGGTTTTATAAAGAATGTGTTGTATATACAAAATGTTTTCCTTCTAAGATTTGAAACTTATTAAATACCCTACGCTCCATTGTCTACTACAATTCTTGTTTTCGACATTGAATATAAAAATTGTATATGAACTTACTATTGTGGAACTGTAATTAAAACTTAGACCTCTTTGCGAATAAAGGCTTACTTTCCGTAAGAATGGTTATGCCCCAGAAGTTCAGAACATCCGGTACGTGTTCAAAATTCAGCAAAGTTAGTTTTTATATCAAATTACTATTATGGATCAATTTTCCTCATCAAGTACTAAAACATAGAATAAGATCCAAAATACAGCGAGCGATCGTTCAAGTATGTCTTTTTATCCTAAATTGCTATTATGATTTGTTTTTTTATCATGAAACACTGAAATTTAGACCATTTTGTCATATCAACCCCTGTTTTCATTGTGCGAGAAGGGATTCAAAAAAGTACCCCAGCGCGTCCCAAGTTTTCACACTAATTTAGAATGCCGCATTACTATCCTTTACTTATCCAAATTTATTATTTATATATTTTGAAAATTGCATAAAATAGCACGTTATTAGGGGAGTAGTCGAAAAAGTGGACCGATCCAGACCATTTTCAACAGCGTTCGCCCTTGGATCCAAGTAAGTCAAAAAATTGCAACCTATAATTTTAACAAAAATTTACATGGACATCAGGCAGGCAGGTGCACAGACAGGATTAAAACTTAAAAGGTAGATCTATCTTGTCTTGTATCTTGTATCACAAGTAATGTAGGGTATACATATGAAGTGTCAAGACTAGAAACATAAAAACAGAGTTCTTTAACAATTTATTTAACAAACAATATTACTTTGGTGAAACTGTGAGCAACGAGTGTACAAACGAGCAAGTATGCCTTTCTCCTACTCTCACTATTGTTCTATTCTGACATTATTCTCCCCTCCTTTTCACACTTATTCTGTTTTCACGGACTAAATCTATGATGTACAAAGCAATTCGTTTATGTGCATTACAATTCATTATTAATAAGTCATCAATTTTTAATAATAATTTAAATTTAATAATTCTTAATTTGGAAGGGTTATTTCCCGTCTTGGCACTATACCCGATGTTTTAAAATGAACAGATCGATTTTTATTGTGTTACTTTTTTATTGAGCGATTATTATTTATTAGAATATCAATTAAAATGTAGAATAAAAACTTATAACCAAAATCAAAAAACTCAGAAACTCCTAAGACTACCTATAAAATATTTTATAAAATATTGATATTATATACTACTGTCTCTTCAGAAGAATCTATGCTAGATTAAACGTGATGTTTCTATTTTTTGTGGTGAGATGAGAATTCTGTGTTACAATTTCTTCTACAATGGCCGGTTTAGACGATCTACAGAAATATTAGTGATTTGTCGATATTTGTGTGGAAAAATTTACGTTCTTTTGCAAGTACTTTGTAATAATGGATCTTCATACGGCAGTTGGAGACTTTTCTATTTATAGAACAAACGTATTGAAACCTGCCATCTTTTAATGCCTTTGGGAGGAAAGGATTAACTTCAGAATCTTTGTGATGATCAATTTAAAAAAAATTACAGATCATTTTCAAAATGCTCTTGAGACTTCTAAGCTATTAATATCAGAACTAGCTGCTAAAAGTTCGCCTGATAAACGCAAATTTTGGGCGTATACCGTTTCGACCGATGTTGTCTTTGAAAGTAGATCGCAGACCCAGAACGAAGCTGGTCAAATCGTTTCATTGTATTGCCTTCAGCGACGATGATTGCTTTCAATTGTTCAGCTATGTCATTAGGTAGGGGATGATATGCGGAGGTGACAATCTTGTGATTACCAACAAACGTATCATCTCGACGAAAAACTTACCTATAAATTGATCAGTAGTTATTTTTAGTGATAGGTCGAGACGTGGAATATAATTATTCAAAAAGGCTAATGCGAATGTATTAACATTTATATATCTTGAGGTGTAAGCCTCAACCCGTAAGTCTATATCGACTGTCGTTTAATGGCAGTAGACAGACCCTTATGCCTCTGGGAATAAAAATCCGCGAAGACTTTTGATATTGTGCACATTGAGTGGACTATACATTGAGTCATTTAGTCATATACGGCTAGCTGCAATAAGTTGTTCTGTCGTCCTCGTACGAGGATATGATGTTCCGTGCAATTTTTCCAGGATTATTTTCCATAAAGCCGAAAAGACATGGAGCTTTGAAAAATTTGAAATTCTTGGATTGTTTATTAAATAAACGCTGCAGCCCGCCATTGATCTCGCGATGAAGAACTTTAAGATTTAAATCTATAGTTTTCAACCGCTTGCGAAAAAGTTTCTACCATTAGCTTTGCCCCCTATGTATCGTCTACCATTAGTGAATTGATTTCTGTCAGTTTTCGATTTTAGGGCCCTATCGATCGCCTGGCCCTAATATACCTAAACTTCATAGTGCTGCGATGTATTGCCAAAAGTTCGTCGTGGAACGTGCTACATTTTGGTTCAGACGGACAGACTTTTTTGCAAAGAAACCTAAAAGTTCCTTTTCTTCGCTTACCGACTTTTGTGAAACGCTATCTGCCGCTATATTTATTATAAGCATCAATCGACGAAAATAGATCGGCATGATTATCACTGTTAAAGCGATTTAACAAAACCTTTTAGGCATATGTATCTTTATTAATGTCATTATTATTATAATTTTAGACTAATGAAATAAATTTTTAAACTAAAAAACAAAGACATTGAGCACTAGCAACACAGGCTATCGGCTCTAATTTACAAAAGTACATTAGATATTCAGCCTAGTAGTAGGTGATTGTAGATTGTCCATAGGATTAATCGCCCCAAATGCAATACTTCTCGCCAAGGAAAAGTTAAGGCAGTCACAGAGACTATTTTATGTGCTGATTTGCTTTATAGTGAGAACTTGTCCACAATTGCAGATTGGTGAGGAAGACTTCTTCAAGACCCATTGGCGAGCTGCAATTGTATGGCCAAGGCGAATTCTCGAAAATGTTTGGATCTTGATTTTCTCAACATTTGTTGGATATAATGGTGGAGTTAATTAAAGGTTAATAGAAGAGTAGTACTGAGGTTTTTTCAGCTATTAGATTGCTTAAGACGTAATTTCTTTCTTGTGCATAGACAGCGAAATGTCAAAAGAGCAGTTATTCAAAATCCATGGATGTTTAAAGTTGGCGTAACATTTTTAAGGGAATGTTCAATTCCTTTGCGACATACAAACAATAGCCAATTGCAGATGGTGACTTTCAAATTTTCCTGGCAATAATAATCTTTCTCACATCTTCACCGAGATTTGTTTGAATTAAGAAGCTTGAGGACTATTTTAGCTTTTAACTCATAAAGTCTATTTTCTAAAGCTGGGAGACCAGTTTCAATTATAATATTATTTATGGGTGTCGCCCGAAAACATAACAACTTGCTCTGAGGGCATAGTGATAGACCGATTTAAGGGCGTTAATATCAGATTTGCAGCTATTATCAAAACATAGCCAATCTTGCTTAAAACAAGCATTTTGGTAAGATAAGAATAGTGCTGATGTGCGCATGGCTTTTCCAAGCAACGTACTGTATGAAATTCATCCTTGTTAAAATAAAACAGAAGACAGTGTGTTTTCCAACGATATTTGTTGGAAAACGTCAACCCGAGAATATGGAGCGTCTGCACATTTAGTACTGGTAATGCATTATTATGCATCCTGCGTCACATATCTGCTTTTGGCAAATGCGCATTTTTTTTGATTTTTGTATAGAAATTTTAGCGCCTAACGAGTTCAGCCATGCGGAAATCTCTTGTCCAATAGATTCGAGGATGCTGATTGCCTTCGTGCTGTCTTTTTCTTTCTTAAATTGTGTACATCGTCCGCGTAGAGACAATGTTTAATTCTCGGTACACGGCAAAAAATTTTACTTATTCCATTGAAAGCGATCTGGAAAAGCGTGACAGAAGAGGAGATCGTTGCGGAATGCAGTTCATTAGCGGAAAGGAATCAGAGAGATGATTATTAATTTTAACTTTAAACCGCCGATGTGACATGAATGAGTACGGAGAATAAATTGTAGAGTTCTTGCTGAGAAAACGATTGCGGAGTGGTAGGTGCGTTAAGTTGACATGTCAGTGTCTCCGTCGAAAATGTCGCTATAGGAATTTTGCGTGAATAATTTGTTCTTACCAGCAGAATAATCTGTATTTAGCTGGTTGCGTACATTTGAAGTGCAACGAGTGGGCGCAAGTGAATAATTTTAAATTGAAGGTTGATTAAGGGATGAAAGATTGGATTCTTTACTACTCATAATTTGCTGACAAGAGTTGAGAGCTGGTGATTCTAGGGAATTTAGTTCATTAGACTTTAGGATACGTGTTGTTGTTTTAATTTTTTCAATATTTGTTATTGCTTTGATTTTTTCAATGTTATCGTTGGCGGGTGATGGAACTGGTTTCGCAATACAAGTTTCGACTGATGGTAGAGTAGGTTTGATATTGGAAGGAGTTGAAGTTAAAGGTTTATTAGGCTCGATTTGCGAGGCGATAGCAGCGTAGGTATTACTTTTGTTAATTCTTTGGGTTGCAGATGGATTTATTTCCCGTTACTTGCGGCGCGCTTCGCCCACGCTACAGTAATTTTCTGTTTTGATTTTTAGAATTTGACGCATTTGTATAAAACGTGGGGATTTACAATCAATAATGACCAATATTTATATGCATATGGGTTTGTGGATATGTTCATAGGCCGTAATATCATCCCCCTTTCTGACCTCACATATTCTAAGTCTCCTGGGGGGAACGCTACGTTAAGTTACTCATAAGCCAACATGATTAATATGATATATTTCAAGTTGACGTGGCGTCCGACGGGTTCGAGGACGGCACTGTATGGTTTGCTGAAGACAGGAAGAAAGTAGAAGTCGGGCGACTTCCACAATCGTTGAGGGACCAACAGTTTCCGGGGCCTTTTCTTTTTTCTTGACCGGGAAACCAAAGTGTAGCCATCTGCGTTTTGATCGTAGTCATAAATTCACATCACACTCCTGTTTTCTTTATCATCAGTAAATTTAAATATACGGAACATACGTGGAAATATCATTCTCAATTTATGAGTTTAAAATAATCTTATATTGTATTTGCATAATTTGCGGAGACGATTGAATGTAATGAAACTTAAGTTCAAGTATTCAAGATAATCTAAACTAAACTTGAGTATTGAACTTCTTCAATTGATTACACGAACAACTAAAACTCCACTTTAATACGTAGTTCAAGTAAGCAAGAACGAATTAAACCTTTAAAAAACGCAATCGTCCCAAGAAATACAAGTTAATTGTGGAGACCACTGGGGTGACGACGAGGTAAGCCCCCGGCCCACATTAAATGCCAAATTAGCACTCTCACAATGCATACACGTGATATAATCTGTATATACGTAACAATGTAAATAATAAAAGAAGTCAGATCTGCTATACGCAGTTTATCCTAATTACAGCACATTTTAGGAACAGCAATGACATACTCGCGACTACATAAAGTAGAAGGAAAATTAACGCCCAACTATGCAAATTTATTTAACAATTGGAAATTTAGAGGCACAACATATGAAAACTGAAAGACCGTTTCGATATATTGCAAATGCTGATGAGATGCATTTGCCTGTCTTTGGAAAATGTCTACAAATTTCTAAATACCGTTCCATATATTATCTTAATTCTTTTTTATTTGTTTTATTTGTGTGTTCATTAAAAGATCCGTTTATCTGTGTATGTATATATACGGTTATGATTAATTACTCTTTTTTAGTTAATATTCTTCATTCTGCATGCTTGATAAATGTGCATTATTATTCTTAAGATTCCATCAAACTATATAAAAAAATAAATTTTTGTGTTCAATGCTCAATCACAGTCACTTTTTGAAAAAGCTTTGTTCCTCTTTTTTGTTATTTATTTATTTTTTTTATTTGCCGTAAAAAATTTGTCTCGAAATTTTATGCTTATAATTTTATACATTAATATTATTGTCAAAACCAGTTGTTAAGGAAATTAGCGATTTTTGTTGTTATGCTTGTTTTACTGATCGATGACAGCGATATATTTGTAAATTTGGTCAAAAAATAAAAAATATTATTAAAATTTTTCTAAAATTTGTGTTAACGTCATTTGTTGTAGTTTAGCGTATTGCTGTTTCTACGTGGTAAAACTACTGCAATGCTTGATACCATCTGAGTAATATTTTAAGTGGACGCAACAATTGGTGTATTATCTACTTGTGAATGCATCGGTACAATGAGTGGCTCTTTAAGTTATTCTTAATTTTTTTTTAGGGTTTCTGTCGTCGAGTAAAAATTGGTAACGTCTGGATTACTTCTCCAATTCTCCAAAATAATCAAGCTCTTTCTTGTCGCGTAAACAGTTTCTGTGCATTATTTCGCTGTTGATCTTAATTTTTGTTGTAAGACGTGTTAGATCTAAATGGTACATATCTGGCGACCAAATATATGCACGGCAGTGGATTTTCTGGTTGGAGGATTAATTGCTTTTCCGGCAAAAGTGTCCGTAATACTGCCAATACTGACATGGTAATGCATTTTGCAGCAGTTTGTTTTTCAAGGTCTGTATAAACCACTCCACTGACCGTCTGCGAATGGGTAATAAGGCGCCCATAATTTACTTATATTGCCCGATAAAAATCGAATTTTTAAGTCGACCATTGCTGCAACCTATTCTTTCATGTACAATAAATATTTCTCTAAGCTTTTCAGCTTCGTTTCCCGTACATAAGATCACTGGCGACGTACTAAATGAATCGGCAAGAGCAAGTGGGTGGTTGTTCAGAAACGAACCAGCATAACCAATATTGAACCTTCCAAAAGGGGTTATTATGCGTGTGCCGCGGATGTACTGCCATTTTTTTGTTTTTGTTTAGTATCAGTTGGCTGACAAGAGGTCTATTTTTATATTTTTGTTCACGCCCTTTGGTCGAGAGTAGGTTCTAGCTAACGTCTTCATTATGGTTGTTGTGACTAACTACTTGGTTAATTTTGGCAACTGCAATATGTTTTAAAAGAAAACTGCTTATTTAGCTAGAACTTGCAAAATGGAGGTGTGATGGAGGACTAGGGAGTTCGGTTCACCGCATTGGAACCACCCCACAGACATTCACTGAAACAATGCAACTATCCTAATGAAGAAAAAGATGGGCCGGAAACGTTTGCTTACCTAACTAATCTATACTCTAGCTTACCTATGGTCTCCGCTAGGCCCTATATTCATTGCAGACTTCAAATTAAAATCCTTATTTTTCTATGCGTATGTCCTTTTCAAGTTCAGTAATTGTAGTATCGTTTTTTTTCTTTTAATATTCAAAATAGAAGTTTATTAATAATAGTCACAAAGTTTGGGCCTTGCAAAGCAAGAAGATGACTACAGAATATTAAAACAAAAAAAAAAAAGAAAATAATTCAATGATATTATTGCCTTTCAAAACTTGAAAGTTTGTTATGACATTATATTTATTATATGTATACAAAATTTGTAACTATCGCGATTTGCAATCCTTGGCAAATGTGCGGGTATGACTGGGCGTGCTGCGGACGAAGTCTTGGATCAAACGAATGGGTTACGTTGTTCATTGCCCGACTATAGAAGGCGAGAGAAAGCAATTACTGTATTATGCGACGGAAAATATTGAGATTTTGGTAAACAAAATTTTGTGGCCACTGGGAGTCTTGACAAAGGAATTTACTCGCCGGGGTAGGCCGAAGAGTACGAACGTTACAGTACCTCTACCCACAATACTGAATATTTCCTCAGGCTTAATAGCTATCATTTAATGCTAGGGGCCTAAATACAAAAATTCGGTCTGCTTATTTAAATTCAGTGAGACCAGAGTTTTCCCGTTTCGCTTCTACTAAATCCTGGCATAAGCCTGATCTGCGTTCGGCGGAACTTTTTCGCAAGACCTTTCTAAAAAGATCGGTTACATCGTAGTAGTAGTAATGGGCTTTTATATATACCTTTTTCCTATATTCCTCCAAACGAAGATATCTCCACTTATAAGATATATGTTGTCCTTATTTGTGACGTGACTGAATCTTCAAAACCTACTGAGACGATCAGTGGATCAAGTCACTTGGCCTTACAGTACTAATTAGGGCTGTATTGCCACCACATCAACATCTGATCGTGGTTGTGTACCAATTGCACTCTTGAAGTCTCTTTTATATCTAAACATTGGAAATCTAATTTAAAAGAGAAAAACGATGTCACAAAGCTATATTGAGGAATGGGGTGTTATACAAACGCCTTGTCCAATGTGTAATTTATGCAATAAAACCCTAAATACTAACAACAAACATTTTAAAACCAGTTGCGAACACTTCTTTCATGAGAACTGTTTTACTAGACATTTAGAAAATAATGCAAATTGCCCGCAATGTCAAACTACATTTTCGTCAGAATCATCAAAAGTTAGTCTAATAGATCACAATCAAATAGTAACTCGTCAGCAAGCCCGTAGACAAAACGTTAATGTTAGTATGGTAACTGATTCGGTTCATTCAAATCAAAATTTAAATTTTGGGTATACTGATAATGAGGAACATAGAATTTGTCAGTTAATTACGTCCACTGTGACTGATAAAAAATTATTTAGAATCAGAGAAATCTACAAAGCATATAACATCTTCAGCTCGAAGAGCAGATGGTAAATTTTAAAACGATTCTGGATTTATAAAAACTATTTTCTCTTTTCGTGGAGTAGAAAAAGAGATTCAGATTTTTGTCATGTCTGCAAAAACCCGGCTATTTCTAAATAGTAGGAAGGTGAATGAAGTCATCGGCAAAGAGGCACATTCATTGCCACGCATAAATGGTAAACTTAGCCCAAGGCTACGTTCATTATTAGATTTGACCTTAAAGATGCCTTTTCGCAAATTCCGCTGGATAAATATTCTAGAGATAAAACACCTTTTATTGTACCGGAATGTCCGTTGTATCAATATACCGTTATGCCAGTTGCACTCTGTAATTCACCACATACAATGTCGAGATTAATGGACAAAATAGTACAGCAGTAAATATGAAGTATTTTTAAATCTGTCTCATATCTCTCTCTCTCTCTGTCTAATATCTTTCAGCGTCATATAGAAGCTCTGTCATTATTAGAACAACTGCGCAGGAAAGCTGGTTCAACTTTGAATGTAGACAACAGCAAGTTAAATATTTAGCGAGTATTATAGGAAAAAGCTTATTTGCGCGGATCCCGATAAACTTTCTACCATTACTGGTTACCTTGTTGCATAAAGTTCGGCGTTTTCTCCTTATGAGTGGCTGGTATAGAAAATTCATCGGAAACCATGCAAGAAAATTTTTTTGAATGATGCAGCTTAAAATGCCTTTTGCAGCCGTTTTACATAGTCCAGACTTTTCTAAGCCGTTTTTCAGTTCAGTTAAATGTCGATTGTAATAAAGCCCCTATAGTATTTAGGTAAAGAACGTTAAGAAAAGCCCAAAGGAACTATTCAGTTATGGAACAGAAGTGCCTAGCTGCAAGTGCCCAAAAATTTTGAAATGGTTAATGTCTCAAATGGATTTGCTCTCTGGATCGGCAAAGCGTGGTCTAAAATTCCAGAGTTTTAATATTAAAATTTGTCATCGCAAAATTTGCTGGGCAGTCAGCACATCGTTCCTGATGTAGTCTGACGTATTAATTCAGATGAAAAGAATTCAGCAAAATTAAAAGGTAATGTTCCACAAAAGTTCGTTCTAAGTAGCTTGACAGCTGACCATACTGGTCTTTTTGTTGATCTTAATTCACCTCACCTCAAATGAGAGGAATACCATGATCTAATTCAACGAATTGGAAGAAATAAGCTAATAAGATATTTGCTGTAAAAGTAATTGATGAATATGTAAATAAGCGAACTGAGCATGAACCCCGTAGTCCGAAGAACCTTGCCATGCCTATTTTCCGGTCATGAAACAAAATATTTAATTAACCTTCATCAGTTTTGTTTTATTTTATTTTTATACTTTCATTTTCTTAAGTTTAGATAACCAAATATATAGTAAAAAAAAATTACTATAACATATTAATCAAATATGTTTACACGGTTTCTTATGATAAATTCATATAAGGCTTTATATTATATATGTAAAAACGCTATATGTGAAAGAGGCAATAAAAACGGAGTCTTAAAGCTCTTACCGTATTAAATACTATTTGAATAAGATGAAATTTACGTATATTTTTCGAAATAATCAGAAATTTTTAGCTAAGTCTTTTTAAATTTGTTTTCTTTCGTGTACTCTGTAACGGCTCCATTTGTTTCTTTTTCACGATCGTAAATAGTCATACCAAACAAAACACGTGGTGCGTTTAAACTCATTATTTTTTTTATATGATATTCTTTTTATCAAAACATGTGCAGTTTCCTTTAAAAATTTTACTTTTTTTTTTCGCTCTGCCTTGTAACCACACGCGTTCCTGCACTTCCGCGAAAACTCTTTCTCCTTTTTTATCTTGCTTATTAGCATCATTTTTATCTTGCTGTCTTTTATATTTATTAGTTTGTATGCTTCATTAACGTTAAGTCTCCTACCTTTAATTCTCTTGTGTTTGTACAGCTTTGTTCTGATTTTTGCAATCTTAATTTTTTACTTATTTGTAGCGTTTTCCTCGCCTTTTATAGTAAATATTCGAGCTTTAATTCTTGAACATACTTTTACGGATTGGACTGTTTTTGCAGCATTTATGACACTTTTCCGAATAATAATTCCTATTGTATTGTCGTTTTACATGATATTATAATCTGCCCCATCACTTAGTTTCTATAAAAGCTAATAGGTATTCCGTTAGCTCTCTATAATAAAATTCTACAGTTCCTACATAATTTGTATGTGTTGTGAGTGGAAGTGTAGCGTAATGAGTAAACTTACTTCGCCATCCAGCAACAAACAAAGCTAATTAGTTAGAAAACATCTTAATAATTAAAATAAACAATATGTATAATAAAATTAATGGCAAATATATATGTGACAAAATCTCTGATTAATGTTTATGTAAAAAAAAATGTGAATTAAAAATTAATACTAAATAATTAACTTAATCAACACTATAATTTAATTCACCTATATAAAAACTCGCAGAATTTTAATAAAAAAAAGAATGTTTTACAAATTTTTTTTTTTTTATACAAAAAAACTAAACAATTAAGGGATGCTGAATAGATGTCGTCGGTTTACTGGTGGCCATATTGATGTCGTTGTTATATGAAATGTATGTCTATGAGTTTGAGTTTGCAGTTGGCATAGATTTTTAATCTGCTTTTTCCCCGTACATGCATTATCGAAGGAGACGAGTGTACTGTTTTAGTGATTCAGTTTGCGATATCTGAACATGTTCCTTTCATAAACACTTTGTCTCAAATCGACGTCAGGAAAACTATTAACACTACCAATCATTGTGTGTGATGTGACCAATCATTTGGAAGGACTTGAACATGCGTTCCAGCCAATTGAGCGTCTTTATTTTCGAATGCGATAGGAGATGCAGAAGACTTTAAGATTTTTCGCCGTTCTTTAGGGCTTTGACTCGTTCTGGAAAAACCACCAAATCTTTACATTTTTGAAATTCTGCTGCGCAGATCCACCGCAGTCGCACAGGAATTTGTGGTATCTGCGGGCCCTGTCTCAACAATTTAAACCATATCCGTAACGTTTTTAGCAAATTTTGCAATTGTTGTTCCTTTTTATATTTATTAATTGTTATGAATTAATTTGAAAGTCTTTTAAAGCAAAATTTTCTATTCGCAATTTAAAAAGATTTTTATTTAAAAATTGTAAACGTCAAAAAATTTCTTATTTTTTTCAATTTTAATCACTAATCACTTTTAACTCAAAACAAAGCTGTCCCGATTGACAAAAAAAAAAAAAAATACAATCACAAAAAAAACAATCGCCTACTCATTTTCCTACATTTTCCCTCAGACAAAACCAGACTTGGAGGAATGATGAAATCACACATCCAAATTTGAAACAAAACGAAAAATGATCGCTACCGTCACTGCTTAATATCTTTAGCATGATATATTCCCACCACATTACCTTGGCGATCTTCATAGCAGGAATTTCCAATTTTTCTGCGTATCCGAGCTTTAACAAAAACCGGTCCAAGTTTAGCGTTACAACATTTTTCAAAGCTGCATTGTTTAAATTTTCTTCGGTAAACTTCTTGGTCTTCCAAAAAATTCACCACTGTTGATCTTAAGTTGCCGCTTTTTTCATTTCTGTTAAATTGTTTTGCTCAATGGTGTTTAATGAGAAGTTTTAGCTTCCGCAATAGGGAGTAAGCTTTTACATTAGTAACCATGTGTTGTCCAACCACAACGTAATACTTTACCGGTCGCAGACTGAATGTTTGATCTCAAGCACAAGCTTCCATCAGTTCTTCATCCCAATTCTTCTGATCTGTTTGCACATAAGATCTTATAGTTGTTATTATAGTTTTGTTGACTCGTTCCAAAGCAATTGCTTGAGGGGAATGGACTGCAGTCACATTATAACGTAAAAGAAGAGATTTGAATTTCTTTGCAACAAATTGAGCCCCGTTATCCATTGCAACAGTCTTCGGTACTCTAAAGGTATGAAATACTTTTCCTTCTATAAACTTACATGCCACATCAGTGTTGAGTCGCTTCACAGGTTTGATAAAGGGAAATTTAGAAAAGTGATCCAGTACCATCAATATTCCAATATTCCGATATTTCCATTTCGGGAGCGGAGATAAGGACCAATAAAGTCTACATAAAGCCTTTCTAAAAACCGGTCTGTGTCAACCATTTTACCCATTGGTAGCCGAAGAATTTGGTTAGGATAGTTTCTAATTTTACAGGCTTCACAAGAGTTTATGAAATCACGGACACTGATGACCATACCAGGCCAATAATAGTGTTTTCTTAAATTTTCCAAGGTTTTATGCATTTCAGCGTGCGCAACTAAACAATCTGCATGAGCACGCCATAATGCTTCATTTTTCATCTCGCTCGGTAACCAGAGCTTCCAGGAAAATTCATTATGTAATGCGTCAATATATTTCTGTTGTTACGTCTATAAATTCGGCCTTCCATTATTTTGATGTTTGGAAAATTTGTGAGGTTTTCTTCAAAATTCTTGACCAAATTTATGTATTCGTTTGATTCAAAATATGGAGATTCCAAGTCAACAAATATTCCGTGATCTATTTCCCCAATGTCATAATTGTTTATTCTCGATGGTGTATTAGCTGCAAGATTATGCTTTCCTGTTCGATGTATAATTTTGAAATTAAAGACTTGTAATTTAAGTGACCATCTGGCTAATCGTGAAGAAAGTTCAGTTTGAGACATTAACCATTTCAAGAAAGCATGGTCCGTAATTATTGTAAATTCATATCCTTCAATATAATGTCTAAATATTTTTGCGCTAAGTATGGCCGCTAAGCATTCCTGTTCAATGACTGTATAATTCCGTTGAGCCTTATTTAACTTTTTCGACGAAAAGGCATCGCCTTCTTCATTCATTTGTACCAACACTCCGCCAACACCAGTATTACTCGCGTCACAATGAATTGCGAACGGTTTAGAAAAATCAGGACTGTGAAGAACAAGAGCAGTACTTAACTTAGTTTGCAACACATCGAATGCCTTCTGTCCTTCTGGTGTCCAATGGAACTTTTGTTTATTTCCTGTAAGATCAAATAACTGGGTAGACATACTAGCATAATCTTCAATGAACTTTCGATACCAGCCAATTCCCAAAAATCGCCTTAACTTTCTTATGGTTTTTGGTATTGGAAAGTCACGTATTGAAGATATTTTTTCCGGATCAGTCTTTATTGCTCCTTTCCCAATTATGTGGCCTAAATATTTGATTTCTTCTATACAAAATTTACTCTTTTCCACATTTATTGTTAATCCAGCCTCCCTAAATCTCTTCGCAACTAATTTCAACACCTCCATATGATAAACAAATTCGTTCGAGACTATCAATAAATCATAAAGATAAACGAAAACTTCTGTTTTCAACTCGTTCGGGATAACCTTATCCGTGAGTCTCGACATAGTTTGAGGAGCGTTGCAAAAAACAAAAGGCATTACCGTAAATTGATAAAGTGGTCGTCCTGGCACTGTGAAGGCGGTCTTTTTCTTACATTCAGCACCCAGAGGAATCTGCCAGAAAGCATCTTTTAGATCTAATCCCGTAAAAAACTCAGCTTTAGGTAGTCTGCTTAAGATGCCTTCAATGAAAGGGAGAGGATAAGCTACTTTGATAGTCATCATAACAACTTTTCGACTATCGATACATAGACGATTTTTGCCACGAACTAGAACGAACTTTTACGAACTAGAACTACGGCGAGCTTCATGGACTAAGTGATAATAACTCAAAGGTCTAACATTCGGTCTAACTCTGCATACATAGTTTTTTCGATCGCAGTCGACACAAGGATAGTGACGTTGTTTGGCCTGCAAGTTAAAACATCGATTGAATGGGCTTAGTCTTTCCTAGTCCTTCCTTTACAAACGACGGAAACAGCTTGATTACATCCTGTACGGAATTTTTCCGTGCAGAATTCAATTTGCAAAATTTGGCGTCTTGATTCTTTTCTTTAAGATCTGTTTCGTTAATAGAAAAGAAACAAAAATCAGGATTGAAGGACTTCCAAAAATAAATTCCTAAATATAACGATTGTGATAAGGAAGGAATAATGAACAACACAATAGTGTTCTCACTACATTTAAATTTAACGAGGGATTTAAAAGAACCAATTATCTGTTGTTGTTTTCCATCAGCAGTTCTTACACTTGACGACATCTTCGTAAATGGAATGTTCAATTGAAGAATTCGCTCAGCTAGGGCATTACCGACACAGTTAATAGACGCACCAGTATTTAACAAACCATCCACTTCTTCATCAAAAACGGAGACACGGGCGTAAGGACGAGTATCGGTAGGATTATTAATTATTGACGATAACAATTTAAATTTTATTAGCTTCAAATTTTTTCAATACTTCTTCATTCGTTCAGACGATCTTTTTTTAGAATTAGTGTTAAATACATTTTTTTTTTAATTAACTTTTTCAACTACGGCAATATTATTTTTCTGTAAGCGGTATGAGAAAGGTGGTTTAGAAATTAATGGTCTTTGTTGTTTTAGTTTTTGCCTTTCGGTTGTTTTTTCGGTTGCCTATTGGTGCCTTCGCTACCACGTTTTTTGATTCTCTACATTTTAGACAGTTTGGTTTATAAGTTTCAGATAAACTGCAACCATAACAAAAAACTTTCCTTTCCGCTAAACAATCTTGATAACGATGACCATTTTCTCTGCAATTCCAACAGATCAAGTTTCATTTTGCCAGAACTAGAGAGTCGTATTGAACTGTATCAGCAATTGATATCGCTTCCACGGTGACTTCAGCAATTTTCCGAGGTTGATTGAAAACTTTGCCTTCATTACCTCTAGTCTTAATTTCAGACAGAATGATTTCCGGCTTACGACAAATTTCGCGAAGTTGACTAATTGAGTTTATGAGTATGTGTGTTAAGTTGACTAGTCCAAGTTGAGTTTCGGGCCGTAAATTCCTTCTGACTATCTCCACTAGTACCTCATCAGTTAACGGCTGTTTCAGTTTATCTGACAATTCTAAAATTGATATCAAATTTCTCATTTGGATTTTGCTTTCTGTCTCTAATTAATTCTCGATAGTCGAAATCAGAACGAACATCTTTGTACTGGGCAGGAAAACTGAGCATAAAGCAGGCCATTTAATAAACGAAACTGACCTGTGGCAACGCCAATACCGATAAGCTGCTTTGTCTTCAAACAGAATATTAGCAAAATTGCATATCAAAACAAAATCTCCTCCCAGGGTTTGTTTAGTCAAAACCTCGACTCTACACAGAAAGGATTCAATTGATAACCCAGAAGGTCCCGTAAATCTGATCTACCAAGTGTAAATGATTTGACTTACTTTGTTAGTTTGTAAGGTTATTTCTGCGTTGTTCGTATTTGATGGTACTGCAGGATCTTGGAAATTCCCAAGACTAATAGCATTAAGTCTTAAAAGTTGATCTAATGGCTGGTGGCTAATGCTTACAGTACGATTAATGTCTAGGTTGAAATAGGATTGAGATTGAGCTTGATTTTCTGCTTCGATATTTTCTTAAACCATCTCGCTCATCGTTACGGTAAGAGATTGCAAGAATTTCGATTGTTGAGCTTGTACTGATGACAGCACCATCTCACTAATATGTTGTTTAACTTCGGGTGATAACGACTGCGATTGAGGGGTTAGATCTGGTGTATTAGCCATAACTGCTTTATTACCATCAAGCAACCTACTTTGTTGTCTAGTTAATATTTGACCGAAAATATCTTCTCCGGGTAAATTGGTTTGGCAATTAGGACAAAGTTGAGAGTTATTCAGGAATGCTTTCGGACAAGACCTATGAAAGTTGTGATCACAAATCGATAAAAGTTCCTTCTGGGGTCTAACTCGTTCTGAGAAATAGAGCAAATAAGCACCGATTTTGTCTGGCAAATTGTTAAATCTTCTTCACTTCTACGTAACGACATGAGAAAATACCGCAACAGACTTTCAAATTATTCAAAAATTCAAAATTAACAGTTGTAAAGATTTCTACGAACTAATAATTCAGTAGTGGTAATGTAGCGATAATTAGAGTAAATTATTAATAGCACAGTTACATTGTTACATCCTGGCTTGTTCAGCAAGTTTATATGTGTATGTAGATGTGTTGTATTAGTGTAATGTAATAACTGAAACCAAAAAAAAACAAACTAATAAAATAAGCAGTTACTATGCTTGGTTTGATGCAAAGTAATACTAGAATCAATAATTTCTAAAAAGACAATAGCAAAATTTAGTACTTTGAATGTGTTCCAGACAACAATCCATAAATAGGCTGTGCTTCGTCATAAACCAAGAACAGATATTCCACTCTATGAAGTGTAACGCCGTATCAAGATTCATGCAAATCCGAAGCTAGAATAAGATATTCCATTGATATAGCTAATTACCAAAAATTGTGAAGAAAACAAAACGTTTAAGTGGTCCCTCCGAAATAACAAGGTTTAGTCCAGTTATATACCAGAATCTAATAAATCCTGACCTCGCATGAAACAATACCGTACGTCCAACCCGGCGCACCATGGCTTAGCCAAGACGAAATCTAAAGCTAATATTTCGATGATGCGACAATCTACAAACTACAAATGGTAACAAACAAAAAACATCTGCGATACTAAATTTTAGGCGATATGAGTAGTTTTGTTATAGGTAAAGTGGAAAATATAAGTGTAATGTGGGACACCGTAGGGTTCAACGATTTCATCGCATATAATTAAACAATAATAATAACTCAATGGGGGCCCACGTTGGGCGCCAACAAAAATCCTATTGACCATACTTAAAGCAACATGGGGCACAAACCCACGACCCTGAGATTAAGAGTCTCATGCTCTACCGACTGAGCTAGCCGGGCCATGTCTGAACAGTTTAAAACGTATCCGTAACGTTTTTAACAAGTTTTACACTTGTTATTTTTTTATTTTTATTATTAATTGATATGAATTAATTTGAAATTCTTTTAAACCAAAAATTTTCTATTCGCAATTTAAAAAGATTTTTATTCAAAAATTGTAAAGGTCAAAAAGTTTCTTTATTTTTTCAATTTTAACCATTAATCACTATCAGCTCATAACAAAAGTGCCTCGATTGACAAAAAACAAAAAAAAATCCAATCGCAAAAAAAATAATAGCCTGGTCATTTTCCTACAATTCTAGAGTAATTCTGCGCTCTTGCAAATAACGCGGTCAAGATAGTCGAAATTTGGCTTCACCCAGCGGATTTAAAACTAACTGAAGAACAGACAGAAGCGGTGTTAAGAGTCTCTAGGAGGAAGATGGAAAAGAGGTCGGATTCACAAGTGGCAGTACTGAGATATATTCCCAAGGCGCCATGAAATGTCTAGGAACCACGAACGTTTAACATGTAAGGCAAAGTAGGCAACAAAGGCGTAAGCGCGCCACGCCTACGCGGTGATGTAGAAATGTGACGGCTGAGATCGTGCAGTAACTATATTATATGGCGCTCTCTTTTGCCAAGGGGCACTCGAGCTGCCATTATAAGTAGGAGGCGCGACCTATCACACGATGTCAGATCTGCGGGCTACCTATGGCTACCTAGAGTCAACTTGCAAAACATACGGATTGATGCAGCTAAAATACGAAAAAATTTCCGTTTGGTAGAAAAATTGAAAGGCGCTGGAATAGGGCAAAAAATAGGCGGAATGACACATCGAATCATACCGGATCCGCCAGCTTGGTTTAATAATGCGAGATAGAGTTCTCCTTAACCCGGTTACTAAAAAGCCACGAGTGTTTCTGAGCTTATTTACACCTATACAGGTGTAAAATTTATGGGGACCCATTTTGTAGTGTTTGCAATTGTACTGACGACGTTGAACATGTGTTTTTGCTATATCCAAAGTACAATGACGAACGACAGAGACTACAGATGGAGATTGTAGAGTTTCCTCTCCCTGAAAATGTCGTCACATTAATGCTGCACAACCAGCAGAAATGGTAAACGGAATGGGTTTTTGTCGCAGCTACAATGAGGAAGCAAAGAAACGAAGAAAGCCAACGTAGGCACATAAACAGTGAATATAGATCTTGGCGATCATGCCACCGCGTATGGCTGGGTATGTAGATGGTTTTTACTTGGTGAAAGTCTCCATCTGCTTCAAATGGGCGCATTTTTATGGTTTTTAACTTCAAAAGAAGAAACATCACTAAAAGCACCGAGTGAACTTATTCTAGGAATCTAGCGGATAGTGATTGGCCTGCGCGTTCCTCTGGGTATATGCGTAAGTCATTTGGGAATATCCAATAAGGTGTGCCCGACCGCCGTCCTTTATGTAAGTGCTCTCCATTCCCATAGCAGCAGTTGCAACTTGAGATGTAAGCGTATGGGTGGGCATCACGACTGATTAGATTAAAATCTGGAAAGAATGAGAATGAGTTCTAAGTCTTAACATGGGGTAGGAACTTAGACCGTTCAGTAAATACTAATCTCACAAAGTATAGCGTCATCCCTCGCACTGCCCCCTATTCTCATAGATCATTATGGGGTCCATTAAGACGACTAAATATTAGAACCGGATAATCGCTTCTCAGTTGGGGTCCAAGCAAAACGAATTCTTAAAGTTCTTAAATAAAGAAAGTTGGTACAAGGGTCAATGTTAGTGAACACTTTCAATATGTATGCCGTAGGCGCGTAGGCGTAGCCGCGGTATGGATAACCGCTGCCCGGGAAATCATGTAGCAAAATGCGCTGGCTTTAGAAACACTCGGCAGCTACATTGTTGTCGTTGTTAAAACACTAGCGAATAGCGGAGCTGGTGGTATGTGGCGTCACATTAACCAGGCGATGAAGGACACAAGGTACGGCATCAAGGCGATGTACGAAGCATGTAAGGAAAAGGAGCAGGGCACAAAAGCTAGGCGGAAGGAGACCAGTGTTAAAACCTCGCAGACTCCGTGGTTGAAGAAACAAAACCCAAAAGGAAAGATAGTGGAGCCAAAGGTGAAGAAAGCACCGGGAGAGGATGAGACGTCGTCGATAAAAAGCTGTAACGTCCGCAGCTCCACATGCTCCGCCGGGTGAAACGACTCGCCAAGAGGGAGAGAGACAACTGCCACGAAATGAGAACGAAGGCAAAGACCAAACCCAGGTGACCAAAAACCGTAGGAAAAAATTACCAAGAAAAAAATTACCAAGAAAACAAACCGGATTGCGATTGTGATTGCGGCAAAACTTCAGAACACCTGAGCGGGCATATTGAAAAGGGTGAAATCGGCCGCTGTACTTAAGGAACTCAGCCCAAATGTCACAATGAGAACCGGAAAGGAGTACCTCTATTCCAACTAATGGGAAAAGATTGTCGAGGAAATTAGACGGATGTTGGCTAGGTTTTTGGGACAGCGGGCTTCAATCCGCACTCCCAGATAGAGAAAAATCCTGCACTTCAGAAACTGACATACAATCATGGACAAGACGAACTTAAGAAAGTGCAGGAAAGCTCTTACAAATGAAGGTCTAAAATGAGAGTGATCAAGATCAGCTGCAACCGTAGTGAACCGGCACGGAACCTACTGCGCCAGACAGTGAGCTAAAAAGAAGTTGATATGGTTTTGTTGAGCGACCCGCATAGAAAGATGCTTGACGAAGCTGATGATACTAGAAAGTCAACTATCCCGACATACAGTACAGCTACGTTTCAAGATATAAACGACTGGCGGAACAGCTACGTAAAGGCCAAAATAGAAGGAATTTATTTCCACAGCTGCTATTAACCATCGCGCTAAGCACAGCAAGAGTTTTGGCACATGCAAGAAACGGTAGTAGACAACCCAAAGTAGCAAGAAGTCGGAAGAACCTGTACAGGTTCGGGCGCGATAGCTATTCGTCTGTGCGGCGGTGGCATGTTTTCAAATGTCTGGAAGCATAAAATTACGTCAGACAATCTGGTAGCTGCCATGATAATGGACGAGGGAAAGGCGATGATGTAATAAGGATCAAGAATCCATAAGAGTCGATTTAGAGGTAATGCGAAAGCGATTTCAGGATGGTTGACCCAAATGTAAAGCCACTGGTTGGCAATGCCACTGCGTCCATAAAAAAAAATAAACACATGCAAATATACGTACAGGTACACACGTACTCATCTACCTACACATTTACTTTCAAAAAATGCAAACAAATAAGCAAGAAAATAAACCAGCGTACATACCTACTTACATATATACAAACATAACCTCATACATACATACAGGCAATAAATAGGCAAGTGTTTACACACAAACCTATATACACAAACAGTCGACAAGAATATGTAACGCGCGTGTTTCTTTTTTTTAAATTTTCCGTGTTTTTACGTCGATTACCGTGAGCCAATAGAAAGATAGACAACTTGAAACCCGTGCGCTTACCAATATGTGTCTTGAAAAAATAACATTGGCAAAAGAAACAACATAAACACACAAAACCGCACCAAACACAATCAAAGGCGCTAAAACAATAGCAACAATTACAACAGCAGCGAGCAAAATACAATATTAAAAAATGACACCGGCTAAAACTGGCGCTAAGGAAACATCCCAAAGCAGACAGGCTGCCGTACGAAACATCCGAGCGGTGGCGTACTCGTTCAAAGAAAACAGCCACCTACAACGCTCGGCGGAACTACTGGTTGTAAAATGAATACAGAAGAGGAGTCAGTCGTCACTGCTGATCTAACAGGAAAAGGTGCAGGAGGTACAGATGGCAAAAAAAGAGAGAATACATTTACCGAGCTACGGGAGAAAATTATTGATTGAACGATGAAACGTCGGCGGAAGTTTACGACGATTATCGATTGAAGGTGACACGCTGCTGGAATTTCAGTAAAGTGTGAAAGTTGAAAACAATGCGTGCAAGCAACAGATAGAAAATACGCTGGATCAGGAGGCCAACGTCAAACTGCGACTAGCGAGCTGAAAATCGAACTTAAGTGCTTGAATGAGGTGACATCATCGGAGGATATCAGCCATTGTTAAGCACATCAGCTATACATACATAAGTGTAAGCAATACTAAGAACAACAATTCTGTGAAGAATCATGTTTTAATAATATGCTACTACACCTAATCTTTAATTCAAAACAAAGAAAACAAAAAGAATACATCCAAAAATAACAACTGACCATATTGCATTACTCAGAAATCGGCATACGTTTATGTAAAAGAAGTGCATGCATAGTATTTTTTGCTCGCGTAAGCATTAATTTTATATTTCCCGCGGAGAAAAACCATTGTAATTCATTTTAATTATTCTGCAAATAAATCAAATGAAGAATCGAGGAAACAGACTTTTTAAAAATGAAAAATCAGTGGTTCTCTCACTGACTGAATAAATTAATAGTGTTCCGCAGTACTTGCTATTCTCCTTATTAATAACGAATAAGTATTAACTTTAGAAAGAATCTGAAACGTTTTATGCATTAAGAATGCCAGTGAATGAAAAACTAAGGGCTATCCGTCACATATGCCGTTTACCAGAGATGACCCAACGGACCCTTAATTGTGGGTAATGTGCATGCAACATTTTTTGAGCAAACTTTTTCCAAAAGCATCTTGGAGTAATGTATTCAAACATACAATATCTTCTCTAGCATAGTTTTATCCGAATCACAAATCGAGGTTTAGCGGCTCTAAGGTATTTTTACTCCCTCAGACGACATACCTTCTTGCATCCTCATTAATTGTTGCGAGAGTATTGTTCGGCTTCCGATCGTTATATTCAGTTTGTGGCAAACTAGTGGTAGTTTTCCAAGAACGTGGCAAACGAATCTCATTATTCTTCTTTTAAACAGCCGTAGTAGAATCAAATTGAGGACTACAAAGCTATAGCCAAGCTTATTATGCTACCTAACCTCTTTAAGACTTTGACAGCCAGACCTTAATTACGCTCTGTTAAGGTTTTTATATCCTCATGTTAGTAGGTATAGTTAGGTATAGTTTTACCTACAGCAAATCCACAGAAACGAATTTGTTCAAACAGTCGCGTTACGTTTAAAAGGTTTAAAAAGCGATGTTATTTATATCAAGTTTAGTACAGTTTGCTTATTTCTACACATATTTTATATGGCTATCTCTCTATATCTTATATAATTGTTTTATCCGTAGTCTCACAGGGCAGCCATCTCTGCCCCCCAATCTTCACTCTATTCCAAAATGACCTTTCATGACGCTGGATAATCACGTATCCTAATATGTGCTGATGAAGTGAAGAAGCCTCTGACTTTCGATAAAGCATCGAATCATTTAAAACAAACTTTACAAGCCTTAGTGATTTACAGTAGTGCAAATTTCATGTCTGTTAATCTACGTAAACGGAAGAATTTTACATTTTCTAGGAACTCGTTCGTACGAAGCATACGTGGGGAGACTATTGAAGACACCCCATATTTTTCTGATTTGGATGTTGTTTTCGATCCTAATCTGCTGCCTGATGGAATAAGAGTATTTTTCACAATTCCTTTTCCTCTCTTCTTGGTAAATCAAGAAAACAGAATGCCAGCACTTACCTACAAATGGATTGTGAATCTCGCGCGTATGAATGTGAAAATTTTGGGCCGGGAGATGGGGGATTGCAATGCAGAATGGCGGGTAGTGAAAGCTTGTGCTACGAATTTGGGGAAAGTTTTGGCGAAAATTAAATATATTTACGATAATTAAAGAAATAATTTGTAAATATGTCTGTTACGTATTTAAAAGCTGTTATGTGAATGTAGAAAAGTGCTTTAATCAAGATATCTGTACGATTTCTATCATTTCAACACTTTGTAGAAAAAAGGTAGCAAACAAAAGAAAAAACACCGTATAAGATATTAATGTATATGAAAATATTAAAAGTTAATAATTATTTTTAAAACTTATTTGGAAGCCTTTCTTTAATCACTTTGTTTTTGTGGTCTTTAAAAGAAAATTGTAAAAGAAAATTTATCAATTTCAGAAATATTTAAAGGAACATTTCCTTTTCATGTTATGAAAGATCTCACTTCTTTTTTTGGGGATTCTCAGCTAAAGAAAAAAAAAAGTTTAACTTGCTGCAAAACAACAACAAAAACACAGAGATCTTATGTTTCTATATTATAGGTTTTCTTGGCATTATTCGGTGAAGAATAGACCAAAGCACGAAAACTTTGGCAAAAGTTTGATGCAGATGCCCTCGAAATTATTTAATTTAAGAGTATAAATATAAAATCTAAAAGAAAAGAAAGTATTTCAACATGTTGTACATTAGCCAAAAAGCTGAAAATTTCTCTATATATAAAAATAAAACAAAAGTGATGAGAAATTTGTTTTAGGGGGAAAAGACACAAAACTGGTGACAAATTGCTGAAAATTTTATCATATACATTTTGTTGTAAAACCTGAAAAACAAAATTTTTTTTTTAAATAAAGAGAAAAAGGTAGGCTTAAAGAAGTCATCGGACCCAACTTCAGAGTCTCCTACAAACCTTTCTATGGATCGAAGGGAGACCAATAGGCAGGATGAGTAAAGAATAGGCCTAGCGGCATGTCCCTAATCGGTTAGTTAGAGTTAAGTCCGTTCGGCATACGTAAGGGGCAAGTACGCTCAAATTATAGCTCAGCTATAGCACGTACGCTCACCACATAGTCCTCCATTCCTCTTCAAGTAGCACAACAAGGTTGTCCTAAACTTCCCATATATAACAGCTTTACACTTTAGAGGATCGAGAGGACAAAAATGAATAAATTTTTATTTATTTAATTTGTTCCCTACTGGTGTAGGGAACAAAGTCGCAGTACTTGTTTTGATCCTACACGTAGTTAATATTTTTCCTATGTATTTAAAGTAGCGTAAGTATATTTTATTTACTACTCATTGTCTTTTATAGCAAGCAGTTTGTTACGCTCTTATGAGTATTTAGGTATTATGAGTATTATAGGTATATTGTACTAAGTAAAAACTTTATAAGTGAGAACGAAATGGAATCGGTATATTATGGAATGGCAACGCCAATTTGATCGCGAGCAGAAGCATAGTGGAGAAGAGATATCCACATCCTCTTCATTCTGGAGAGAACCCCAACTAGTTAACATGGCACAGTCCGATGTAAAATCCTTCAAAATCCTTTAGGATTGCACGCTGTAGGTGCCGAATTAGGTATGTTTTGATATATGTCCCATCCGATGACCGCTGATGATAGGCCATTTAAATTAACTATAGATATTTTAATTTTAATGTTTAGCCGCTAGGTTATTCAGTAGCATAAGTTAATTAATAAAAGGAAGGTGAATTATTATTATAATTATTATTATTATAACATCGAGATATATTAGGATTTCTATTGAAATGAGAAATATAAACCAGCAAGGTAAGGATGCCTGGAATAGCCACTGAGGCTTACCCGGCATTGTTTGAATAAAAGGGTAAAATTTTCCGTCGATAGAAAATTTTGATGGTTAATAGAGCCACAAGCCTTCAAAAAGAAGTTTACTCATCGCGCTGGTTAGGCCAATTCTAAATTCGCGTTAATAATGTGATTTTTAAGTTATGTATTTAATAGAGTCTGTGCTGAAAGTGAAAGAAAAAAGGTAACAGCGTAAGATAAATCAACAAAGTATTATCTTGCTTTACATGATCCCAAATACGTGTTCTTTTAAAGATTCAACACAATCATGCGACTGATGGTGGGATAGCACAGAAACACTATATTTACAAAACCCCAAGGTCGAAGCTTTTGAAATATGCCGATATCAATACGAAAAGTAAGTAACAAAATATTATATAAATATAATGTGAGGTCGCCTGTCGCTGGACTCCTTCACGAGAAAAATTTATTTTTCCTCGGAACGTTTGGTTCGATTTCTCTAGTTTTTAGTTAGTTTACTTATGGACGCAATATGTCCCTGCGTGGTTGAAAGGTTTCAAGATTTACGTCAACATACGGGCTCATTAAAAAAAGGGAATAATAATGACTGCGGCCTCTACGAAGGTTGAACTTGCCAAAAAGACGTGGTAGCCGCTTGGGTGCTGGGTTCAGAAGGGTCCAAACAAGACGAAAGTTGTTGGTCGCTCGACGCTGATGAAAGTCAGGTTATTGGAACTTTCTTCAAGTTTCCCTTCTGCCAACCTTAACAGAAAAGAAGACAGCTGTTTTCTGATTGCGGTTTCCCCAATAGAGAGATTCAATCTTACCAATAGTTTAGCCTAACACTTCTTCCTCCGAGACGAAGAAAATGTGAGGTGAAAACGAGGGACTACTTTGAATCCTTTTTCGCGGAAGTGATTGATGATGGGTCACGCCTCCCAGCCGTGATTCCATTTCGGTCGTCCCGTTCATGGAGATTATGCATCTCACTCCGTCAATTCGAACCGTTCGGCTGGCCTCACGCTGAGTATGGAAGAACTCATAGACCCTGCTGGTAATGACACGGGTTACGTTGTACGGCAGTGGGTAGATATGACAACATGCGCCGCTGTTGTGGTCTCTCGGGCATAGTCGGTGGATTCATTAACGGTTCAACCTGGGGACGGCTGCGATTGGTAAATGTTGACGATTTAGTCACTTTCTGCTCGGGTTACAATCGGGAAACCCCTCGCCGACAGATGGTTCGGAGTTCTGGTGCTTGTCGTATCCGGAGTGTCCGGAGTGAACCAGGTCAACTCTATTCCGTATCACTCCCGCATTCAATTATGGATGAGGCGGTAGCGTTGCTGCCCCTTGTTCTCTCGGCGGAGCTATCTCTAGTAATCGTCACGCGTCTGGGCATCCGCGGGATCGCTGACGATAATAAGAGTAGCGGTTGGACCAATAGCTGGCCTGACCATGTCTTGCTTCGGTATGGACGTGGAATGTCACTGATCACCTCGAAATGGTAGGTCGTTGCAAGTCGATCGTTTCGAGTCGCGATATTACAGAGAATTGGCGGATGTTCTATCAATTTCGCGATTTCCGGCTTCCGTTGAACTAGGTCGGGCTTAGACGGCTGTATATCTTGTGCCGGAGGAGTTGTATTTGGAATGCAAGGTGATATCATCCTGTAGGGGTCTTGCCAGCAGCTGAATGTAAATGGTATAACCTTATTCGCTTTGGTTTTCGCTCTTGGTGGTTTCATCCAACAAACTGGTGGAGACAGGGTACTGAATCGAATATAACCGACGATTGCTTCCTCGCAATCACTTTCCGAAGTGTGTCCCAAGTTTCATCACCCAGGTCAGTTTTCGTGACCCCACAACGGCACAAACGGATCGGGAAGATGAAATTCCCAGTCGTGAGGGCGAATGTCAGGCTAGTTTGTACGACGTACCTCGATGATCTCGACGTATCGAGTGTATCTGGCCCGGATAAGATCAAAGCTGTATAGCCTGACTCAGCAACTCTTGCTCGGAGTGGTCAGGGTCAATGTCAGGACGACATCGTATCGGTAGCGTCAGGGGACCAGTCCCTCCAATGCTCTAACTTCGAAACTTTGAGATCTTGATTACAACGTTTTATTTACAGGTGGGATTCACCTGTGAATGAATTTGGTTAATTAAAATTAATGAGAAGAACTTAAAACTATGACAAAGGGAGAGGAGGTGGGGAGAATAAGAGTAATCTATCAAACGAACCGTTATTTGATCGCCGCCATGACGACATAGGGACGTGGATTGGTTGGCATTGACGTAGGGTGCTATTAAATTGCTTCATCTAGGTAAATGTATGTACACGTTTTATAATCCGCGTGAGTTTATCTTCGACTTGCATAATGGTTGGAGATTCAAAGGGTAGGGCAGCGTATGGTCCCTGGAATCATGATGCTAGTTTTGCGGTGAACTCATTAGCACGTTTCAAAAGAAGGTTATAGCGGATTAATATCAGATCACCAATCTTCTTTTCTGTTGTAATGGTTTATTTTATTGACAGTTCACACAACTGTGTGCATATCGGGGGATAACCCTGAACATTCCAGGCCGTTAATAGGAACTACGAATTTTCTTGATGGTTTTTCGGCCACCAAGATGTCTTGCCGTTGGTTCGTCATGGTTTACTTTCAAAACTGTAGCCAACGTCGGTGTGGGCACTCACAATTTTCATGCCACGCTTCCTTCTTCTATGCTGCTCCTCAGAGAATGTCAATATGAATGACTATTGACGATGGCGAAATAAGAAAACTTTTGTGGATCGGCTTAGACTTCTCTCATCTTTCTGTTTGTCCACCCACACTCCACAATTGGCGTGGCGTATGTTCTGGTGCGATTAAATTCATCCATGACAACGCATCTTCCGCCACGTTGCTTGGTCCACGGCGCTATCACATTTGGAAATCATATTTTTCTATAGAACATCTGGCTAATCAGCTGGATGATCCATGGGGTTTAACCATTTCAGTGATAAATGGTGCCCTTCTAAATAAGGACTCGAAAGATTATGGCTTAACACTCCTTTTCCGTGGCTGTGTAATTTTTCTCTGCGCCATTTAGATGTAGGCTGGCATAGCCAATCACGCGTCTTTTGTTTGGCAATTTGCTGACTTAAAGCAGCTCCTAGCCCCGCATGAAGAGCATCGGTTTGTAAAATAAAAGTTTCTGAAAAATCGGGACTAGCTAGAATGGAGCGCTGTGTCAGTTTGGCTTTCAAACTCTCGAAAGCAGTTTGTTGTTCCTCTGTCCTGTTTATCCTTTCCTAATAGTTCGCTGGACGGCTTGGAAATGGAGGCAATGGAGGCGGGTATAAATCGAAACTATGCTCAAAAATCGTTTGATATTGTGGGCGTTCTTAGGTATGGGAATCTCGCTGATGATCGACGTTTTCTTGGGGTCCGTTTGAATCCCTTGCACGGTAACCACATGACCAAGTTGTTTCAACTTCTTCTTGATAAAGTCCAAGTTAATAGGTAGGATAGTTGTTCTGCGACGAAAGACTTCTCGGATATTCTCCAAATGCTCTGCCAATGTTCTTCCTACGACGATAATGGCGCCCACGTATGCAAGATGTTCCATGAAACGTCGTGGGCGCCAAATGTAGTCCAAATGGCATAACCGTCCATTGGAAGTATTCTCGGCCAGGCGCCGTAAATCCAATGAAAGCCTTATAGTTTTTCTCTTGTGGGATTTGCCAATATCCATCTTGAAAGTCCAGGGTGCTGATTTATCGTGCCTCCCTTAATCGATTTAAGATGGCTTGAATTTTCGATAGCGGGTAATCATCGGGTGCAAATTTATTATTTACATGCCTAAAGGGCAAAGACGCTAAAAGGGCAAAGTATCATTTTTCTTACGGGTGATTGGGGAGCTTTGGGGACTATCAATGGGTTCGACTTGCCCGTTTGCAATTAGTTTAGTGACTTCTGTATTGATGGCGGTTTGCACTGCTGGAGTTCATGTAGCATAGCCGAGTTTAAACGGAAGGTCATCTTCCATTACCATATCTCGTATTTTTGCCGTGTAGATACTGGTATTTCGCCAACGTTGGCCGCTACAGGGCTCTCAACTTAATGACATGATCTTGGCTGAGAACAGCTATTTTCAGATGGGTTTACATCTGCATAATCTGTTGGTAAGTTGTTCGTAGAAAATGTATTTCTCGTCTCGCAAGCCGTTGTGGTCCCCGAATGTACCAGATTAACCCTGGGAACTCTGTTGCTAATTTTGTCTTCGTAGGCCGCTGTGGGGTCCGACTTTACCAGATCTACTTGAGAAACTCGGTTGTTGTTGTTGGTCTCATCGGCCGCTGGGAACCCTGGCCTACTTAGAGTTGGTATATAACGACGTTCTTTTCGCTGAGGTAGCGAACATATACGCTGTCAGTGACGCTGCTGGGTGGAAGATGCGAACTACTGTGCTTAACAGGTATTTATACAGTTGTGATTTGGTGAAGTTGTGATGTTATGACACTTGTTTCGTTGGAAGGTTTTACTTAAAGAAAACGCTGAGTTTATAATTTTTGATAACTGTTCGGGACGTGGTCGTTGTGTAGCCCCTTTGTTTGAAAACGTTTATGGTCTCGAAGTTGATCGGTTTTGTGACGTAGCCTGTTGAATATGAAAGTTGCCTGATATGGAGTTCGATGTTAAATCTCGTTGTTGTGTATGTCGCTGATGCGGTTAGTTTGCTTGCTGGGCACTTAACTTGGTGCTGCCTCCATAGTTCTCAACATGATGACTATTTCCACATTTGTGAATTGGTAATAAGGAAACTATACTTCCAACACAAATAACACTGCATTGCTCGTCAGAATATGTTTTAAGTGTATATGACGGGATCCGATCAGGTCCATGCGCAAAACTATATTTTATACATCTTAGACTATCCAAAACATCATTTTATGAAATGATTAAGTTAGGAATCAAAACCGAACTAGCTGTCAGATACGCACAGTTAACAGTTGAATCGGAATTAGCCGCTGAAAAATTTCGTCAGAAGTATTCAGCAAAGAGATTTGAGGTTTAATATTATCAGAGAACAAAGCCATTGAAGGAAACATGCGAGGGATATATAAGGATTTTATCAATTGAAAGTATCTGTAATAATATTGGTGGTTGAGGTAGTTAAATCTATGCCATTATGCAGAATTGGCAAAATAGTCGTAAACAGAACCACTTTTCATAAATTTTTTTTAAAAGTTTATTTTTCCTACTTTTCTCGTATTTAGTTGTCTTTTTAAACCGTGCCCGGATAATTGTTATTATCTGGCAATGCCACTATTTTGTTTCCCTATACAGTTGATCGTAAGTCAATGAATGGTAATTCAATTTTTTTTTTAAAATAATCACGAAACCACTATCCTATTCTCAAATATAGGTTTTATAGCTACTCCTACAACTTATAGTGCAAAGCTTCACAAAAATTCTAAGTGGAAGCCGACTATAGATATGCGATATTCCTCTCTCTTTTTTTTTTTTTCTTTATTTTAATATAATTTTATTTATTATTTAATTTCCACTAACCAGACGCATTGTTCTTACCGAGATCACTTTTTTTTGTACGACTTACCGACAAATTCGACCGATTTTGTTTAAGCTTATAAAATAAATATAAAAACTCTGATAGCGGTAAAACGAACCATAAATTTCCGAAAGCCACATATATATCAAAAAAATTTTCAGTTTTGGCTTTTTTTTTACTTAACAACGAACTAGGAATAAGGAGACCTTTTCATTGTATACTTTTTTTCCCTCCACTTTTCGCCGTCCGTTTTTTTTTATATACCTCTATTTTTTTCAGTTTATGCTTCAGTTTATGGGGCAGAATTTCGCATATCCACCACTATGCTTTCCGCATTCTACACTTCAAGTTCTTTTATTTGATATCTATATTAAGAAAAAACTTTTCCACGGGTCGCGGTGTCTACTATGTCATTTTAGAATTTACCCATTAGAAAATATATCTTCATTTGAGGAAAAATAGTTCTATAGATTCTGTCTTGGTTGCTTTATGATAAGCAGAAAACCTCAAAAAGTGGAAAAATAAAACTTAATCACCTGCAACTTTGCGTGCGCATGACCGATTTCTCCCATTTTTGCACGTAAAAAATAAAGTAAATGAGGTAAATTTTGGCATTCATACGTTATGAAAAACACAAGAGGAGTACACGTACGTCCTTCAGTGATGGGTATAAAAACGGATTTTTAACATTTTGAGTACTTATTTATTCATTGTTATTCATTGTACATTAATTATTTTGGGTAATTTATTATATTTCAATTAAAAATATTATGATATAATATATCATAATATTTCTGGGAACCGGCTATATGATATAAATAGCCAACGCCCCGTGTACAATAACATAAATGTGATATGGAAAGTTGAATACTTTAAACCTGTGTAAGCAAGTAAGTTAGTAAATATATAAATAATAAGTAAATTAAACATTTTTGCAGAGAATACGTTGACTGCTGTAACGATTCCAATACTCAGGGCTACTCCCAGGCGCTCGTTGCAAGAAAAATTTAGTATTTACGAAACCATATATTTTTATTGCCTGATTCGGTTGTTTTATTTTTGGAATGTGGATTTTAGTTTACATTGCTCAAAATAATAGTTACATAGGTTATGATACACCTGCTCGGTAGGGAAAAAAAAACCAGCACAGCAAGTGTGTGATGCGTTTTGTTTGCCGACCCCGTAAAAATCGACCTGAAGCACTAATTAACCGAAAAAAATTCCGTTCTGAATACCGTTTGAAGAATTACCGTATGTCGAATCTTCAATGAACGTAGGTATTGTTCAGCGTACAGTCACTCCAGCTTACTCCAGGGATATATCCTTCAGATCAAAGAATGATTGACAGTCCTATTGCAGGAAACAGCTAATCACCAACGTTTTGAAGGAACAATAAGGAATATCCTTCAGACCGATGGGTGATTGATAGTCTTATTGCAGGAAACAGCCAATCATCAACGTTCTGAAGGAATAATCTTGGTTGCTTAGCTTTTCTGCTCGACTGCCGCTGAACAATAAAAGACCGATCGGTGCACGTGCGCTGCTTTTATAGCTGTCGATTCCCCACGCCTGCTATGCTGCTAACATAGATCATGGAGAGATATGAATTGAGGTGAATTTATGATTTACAATGTTGTGTATAAACAGAGAGCTTAACGGTAAGTGTGCCTTTCCACATTTGCATTTTTGCTGTTGCCAAAGAGATTTAGGAAAATTTCCATGACGTTAGCACCACAATCGCTCTGTGTGTTTATGCCTATGTGCACATAAATGGGTTTGCTGTGAACTTTGCAAATGTGGAGGGAGACGTCTTATAATAGTTGCATGTATGCATAGTAGCATGTGAGATCAGTAGTACACGTGAATTATGAGTATGAGAGCATAAGTCTATTAGAGTATTATAGAATATATGAGATTTATATAGCAAGAATGACCCTTGTGTTATGGATGTATAAAGAAATTCAAGAAGGAACATAAGTAAAAATATAAGTGTATGTAAGTGTAGGCATATATTACGAGATTTTATTAGATATATGTAAGTACGTGGTTATATACATGTGGAAGTGTAGTAAATATAAGTCCATGTAATATAATGTATATGTGTAGGTAAATATTACAATATTATATTAGATATATGTAATGTGTGGATATATACAAGTGCGTATAAGGAATATAAGTAAACAAGTAAATATATATATAAGTATACAAGTAAATATAAGTAATATAAGTAGAATAAGTGTTACTGTGTTATATACATAATCGTACGGGAGCGATCGCTTCCTTACACTGCAATTTATTGATGTATTTGACGAAAATAAAATTTATAACTCTTCAGTATGCAATAAACGATGCAATTCAAATACGTACTGAATTATTGTTTTTCTTTTCTTTTTTTTTGTACACTTGCACTTATCTGTGTACCATAGCCCACACTCACCTAAAAGAACGGATCTAATGCTTTTGCTTTGTAAGCGTTTAATACACTGTAACTGGTTGACAACATATTTGCCCACAAAAATAATGGAAATGAAATAGCAAGCAATTACATTACAGCTAATTGACAATGCTATGACTATTATAGGGAACAGAAATATCAAAAGTCTTTCACATTTTAGTAGTTTTCATCTTGGATATTCTTCTGGTGTTTCTATATATTTTCTCTGGTAAACCCACCCTTATATAACACGAGCGAATTGCCGATTCTTCGTCTCCTTTTAAAATTTTTTGTCCAGTTGTCATGTTTTATTTTACCTAACATGCGTAACAGAAAGAACTATAAAAAGAGAATTTAACTAACGGTGGTCCACTATCTCAAGTGAACCAGTCACTGTCGTTTTAGCTAGAACAATGATAAAAGAATACGATCAGACCCTCCTATATAAATACACAGGAACGTTACAATGTCATTCGTTTTAACTGTCGTCGCAAAGGCATTGTCTTTCTTTCTTGCTTGTTACATTTTTTGTTCTTTCTCTTGATCTCTTTTCAGTTTGTGAGGACTATTTTATTTTCCTCTTGCCATATGCGCCATTGAGGGTGGCTTATAATTTTTACATATAAGAAAAGAAGTAAATATATTTTTAGACATCCCGCAGTTTTTTGTACACTGTACAACTGTAAATTTATCAGTAAGTTTCATTGCTATTTATTTTTCAATTTATACATGAGTCGTAATGCCCAATAGAAATCTTTATTGACTTTGAAAAGTCCGTTTGATATTTTGCTACAAATGCAACCCAGAAGATCGGATTGTTAATCTAGCGCGTGGAGAGATGATTGATGCTTAGATGCCGTTTGTTAAAAGAAAGGAAAAAAAAAAGAGAAAAACTTGCGGAAGAAAATTTAAAAATCTCTTGAGAGATGTCAATATTTTTTTAAGATGTTATAAATTGGAATTTTTGCTTCATTTCTGTTTTATGCATAAAAACTTCTCATGAATTTCTAATTCAATTCAGTGGATAATGTAGTAGTAAATATACAGAGAACGAGAAATAAACAATATAAAATCTATGCCTCATATGTTGATTATAATCAAAAAAAAAATTTCGATATAAATTCGATCTAATATTGAAACGATTGTTTTTTCGAAGCGGATATTAGAACCCAATTTGAGAAATGGATATCAATACGCTTTACTGATTTTGTTGACTGCTCCCTATCATCCTATAAAAATCCAAAATTCAAAATGTACGTTTGAAAAGAAATATTGATATAAATAAACAGGTTTTGGTTCATAAAATAATATCGGCTAAATATTAAGAAAATCCTTAATATTATATGGAGTTAATCATAACACGCTGTCCCAAATGAGAAAATTTTCATCTACCTATTACATACATTTGTACGGCAATGTGTATAAGAATCGGTCATGACAATAACTGATTTTTCGATTTAGATGTCTCCTGAACTAGCTGGTTCAGTAATAACACATGCGTCCGTCTCCACAACCTCCGATCGTCGTCAAATGGCACTTAAGAGTAGCCCTAAAAATAATATAGTCAGTAGTTTTATATTTAAACAGACAGCGAGGATTTCACTGGTACCTAGCCGCTATGACTTTCTTGCCTTTAACCGTATTTTCGATGTTTTTCCAACTTATAAAAATTTCAACTTCCTTATACATACGCTATCCGAGCAATATTTGTTGATCGTTTGATTCTTTTCTATATTATCTTTTTCAGTGGGACTTTACTTTTTTTAAACACTCAAATATTTTTAAATATTTTTTATATATATATATTTAATTAATGTATTTAATTAATATCAAAAATACAATTTAGCAATATGAATAAATTGTCCCGTATACATATACATATATATATTGTTAAGGTATGTATGTATGTAATTAGACCAACGATGGAACACGAACCGTTGATAATTTTTCAATCTCAATTTAATTTAGTAGTTATACAAAAATTGCATTACTTCTTTATTGTAATTTAAGTGTTCTTGGGAGTGCACTGTTTCAAAACGATTTCGCTTTTATTCTCTTTTGCGTTTCATATTTAAAAGGCGGAATTTAATGTACAACTCAATGAAGAGTTTTTGAGTTGTACTCAATCAAACTATCATTCCATGCGTTGCATAGTGCAACCCTATATTTTTTATATATAAGTAAACTTCGGCTCCCTTTCTCTCCTTACATTTGTCTCTTTTGCCATTGACATTTACACTTGCTTAGCAATAACAAACAACAGGAATGTAAAAAGAAAGTTTCTTTTCTCTAATTTGTCTTACGAGCTGTTCGGCCTTAAGACACCTAGCTCTAATATTAAATTTAGATTGGCTGCAAACATAGTGACCTTTCGCTACGCATTCAAAGCTTACTTGCAGACTTGAAGACTTCCAGGTTTTGCAAAATGGACTTTTCTTCCGTATTTGAAGAATTTCTTTGGGAAGTAAAATACACTTTGGCTATATATAAACCCCTATAACTTTCTTATAAGTTCATGTAAGCCGTTACTCTGACGCGTCTTGTTCTACTTCTAGAGCCTAGAGCTCCTTCCTTAAAATATTGAAATAAGCTCTCTTTTACTATATTAGATATGGTACAGCAATCATTCGTTGCAATTAAATAGATTTTTGTAACGTCCAGGATCATCGGATTAAGCAAACCAATTTTTGGGATCCTTTATTTATTTATTTATTTATTCCACTTATACAGAGACTCAACTAAAATAAGCAGCAGTCGAGTTCCAATGACTCTTAAAGTAAATCTTAAATTAATTATTATTAAAAAAAAACTTAGTATAAGTACAATAAAACAAATAAAACAAATAAAAGGAAAAAAAGAAAAAAAAAGAAAAAGAAAAA
>JMRR01017823.1:0-74127 GCA_000688735.1 Glossina austeni
CTCATATGAATTCCACGTTACGTCAGGCGTACCTCAAGGTAGCCACTTAGGACCCATTTTATTTAATCTATACATTAACGACTTGCCTTCGGCAATTAAATCCAGCCAGATCTTAATGTATGCTGATGATGTGAAACTGTTCTCTTCTTTTTCTTTAGAATCGCAATCACATCAGCTTCAAACTGACCTAAATAAATTGGTGGCATGGTGCTCGTCGAATTATATGACACTAAACCTAAATAAATGTAAGAAGCTTTCTTGGTTTTATTAAGAGGTGGTCCAAAGAGCTTGATGATCCGTATATTACCAAAAGGCTGTACACGTGTTTGCTTAGACCTACACTTGAGTATGCTTCTGTTGTGTGGTCTACTTTATATAGGTGCTATGTGGATTCAATTGAATCTATTCAAAAGCAATTCTTGCTGTTCGCCCTTAGGAATTTGGGTTGGGATTCGTTTGTTTCTCTTCCCCCCTATGAAAATAGGTTGCTTCTTTTGTCCTTACCGTCTCTTGAGAAACGTAGATTTGTTTTTGGCGTTTGTTTGTTCTTGGAGAAATAAGTTTTAATGTTCCTAACCGCTTCTCTAGGCACTTTACTTTGGTGAAGGTTAGTCAATGTAAATATAATTATGAGCTGTTTAACCCGCTCAGAGTTGTTTGCAAGAACCTAAATGACGTCTATCACCTTTTCAAATTCAAATAAATCAAGGTATTACAATAATAACTTATGATATATTCTATCAAAGGTTTCACTGAAATATGTATAAATAACTTTAGGTTCGCTAAAGTCAGTCTGTTCTTATAGAAATTATCCCTTCAGCACTATCTTTTATTCGTTGAGTAACAAATAGTTTATGTAATTCGCGGGGTTCAAACTCTTTAAATTGTTTTTTCGCATGACTTCAGTTGCGGCAACGTCCGCAGCTAGGAACCTATGCGGATTCAGACTTCTGGCACTCTGTGTAGTAGCATTTTCGTTTAATTTTTCTAACAATACGCACAACGTTTCATGGGTTTCTGTAACAATCGTTCATGATATTTTCCATCTTGTCCCGTGGAACCACAAATTACTTTCTAGTACTTGAACCTTTTTCACCGTATCATATGTACCATACATATCAATTTTCAAAGCGGAGACTTTAAAACTTTCGGTTTTTTTGTTTGAATTATTTTTAATAGTAAATTTTCTCCAGTTATCACCTCTCTTAAAATATCTTGACTTTATTGAAGCTTTTCGTTGATTTTCGCTGCTATTTTCGTTGAATTTTAATTTCGTTGACTTTCGCTGGTATTTTCGTCGAATTTTAATGCTATTGATGTTTATTGATTTTTCCCTCTGTTTGTTTTTTTCTTGCTTATGTTCGTCAATTTCTTGTACTATTAAATAATTGTCGGTGTATCATAGCCGCAAGAGGTGTACTTCGCTCATGTCAGCCTTTTTCTTTGTCGCCCTGTTCACCCTTGTGCAGTGCCTCTACCAGCATGCCAGTTTGGGCTTTTCCTTTTTCTTTAATTTCTTTAAGGGTCTAAACGGTGCAGTTTATATTTTTTTATGCCTACCACCAGTTGTCACTCTGCTCCTTTGTCCTAGCTTCTATTGAGCAGTCTTACTATAAGATTTTATAACCTTGTTATTGTTCTCACTTTTTCTGCACAACCGAGTAAAGAGAAAAAAACCAATTGCTTATTGCTTTTGAAAAACAGAGTTTACGTAGTCGTGCAGGCGAATTCTTCGACCGATTTAGCTACTTTTCAATAAGAAGCTGCGTGCAAGAACTTTCAATATTTCTGTCAAATTTGAAATCTATACCGTCATTTCTACGGCCAGGCGAATGTTTACAGCAGACATTACGCAGACGGACACGCTTACATCGATTCAGAATTTGACGCTGATCAAGAATAGTTAGTAGTTTTCTTCTGGGCGTTGCGAACGTTTTGGCAAATCATCCTTCGATGATATATATAAAAATAAAGGAATAAAATTTAGAGTAAATTATTTACAAAATTTAGGGGAAACGTAAATGCACTTCTAACATTTCATAGCACATCGCCCGACTGACGTCATACACTTGATCAACTTCTCGCTGCGGAGAGAACTCACGAGTATCGCACTTCTTCTGATACTTTTGTTAAGCCTCTATTTCCCTGCATTTCACGAAAAGTATTTATTAATCCTATTACTTGTTACATTTCCCGGGCATTTTTGCCAGGTGCGTTCGCCTAATACCACCGATAGGTTAATCACCGTAAATCAATTTTTTGGAAAATTTTATTTTCAATTTGGTGATATTCACAAATATACAAACAAGCGCAAAACAACAAAAAATTATAATATATTACTGAGTTTAAAAGAAGTGAGTAAAAACCAAAGAAAGCATGCAAGTAATGCCAAAAACCATAAGTATTAGTTTATAGTATTGTCTCATTAATTAAAATACTTACCTAATTTTATAGAAAATTATTTGAAAAGGACACGGCTATATATACTACTTATTTTGTTGTACGTGCTTGCATTGGCAGAATATTAAAAATATATATCAACAGTGTAAAAAGTTATATAGATATAGAAATCAAAATTAGTATGAGAGGAACGTTAAAATACTTTGAAGAAGAGCAAAAAAGTAGATATATTAAACTTTAAATGAAAGGTCACAAGAAAACCGTCCATTTTTGAGTACACAATTTTTGATAAGATGCAATTCTTTTAGTCACAGTGTGGTTTTACAAAGGTTAGATAGAGTTAGTTAGATATTTAGTAAAATGTGTTTATGTGTTTTGTATATTCTTTTTTCTTAATGCAAGCGACAATTCGTGCACATATGTAAACTGCAATCAACTGGAGTGAGCGCTTCTACAAGTAACGCAGTAATTTAATTTGATCTTTGGTTCCATCAAAAAATGTCGTGCATACAAGGAGAATTAGAAAAGAAGTATTTTTTTATAGTGGATTCAAGATTTTTGAAATAGGCTTAATTACGTTGTATTATGATATGTGAAAGATTATGCCAATTTTATATATCCAATAACTGAATCTATTGAAGAAGTCAAAAGAAAAATTTTTTTTCAATTTATCGAGAAAAATATCCTCCTTTATTAAGTCCACTATTCATCCAAGAAGTTTATGGCATTAACTTTCCGGAAGCCGAAAACAATTTTTTTGATTGATTAATTTCAATAAAAAATAACCGAATACCTTACGAATCGACTAGATTCGAGAAGTCAAAAGAAAAAACCCTTCAGTCTAACGAGAAAAATATTCTTCTTTATCCTCACGTACGTCCTTCCAAAAAAGCTTTGCAAAGATCAAATTATAATGACTACATTAAAAGTTTTGTATCACCTACCATGTCCTAAATTTAGACCCTTCACTTTGATTTTCTTTAGTATACCAAAAAATGTCGATAATGCAAAATTATTTACAAATAATTTTGGAAGACGAAAGGCGTATTTAGAAACTCATGTGGCATATTAAACTAGCTTAAGTCAGCCTCTAACATTTGCACTAAAACATTTCTAATTGTCTATCAATGCTGCCATAGCTTTCCCTCGTTTCTTTTCCTTCCTGTTCGGGGTTGCTACAGTGACCTAAAATCCTCTCTATTTTACGTTCAATCGTAGGTGAAGCAATTAACCACGTTTCCCGTTTTCTTTCATATGGAGTCTAGCTTACTTGAAACATATTCAGATCTCTTAACACGTCTCTATCATTCAAAGGAGTAATCTTATAAGCACCTTTACATCTTGGAATGATCTTTTTACGAACTTCAGGTTCACTCACAAAGTTCTTCACTAGCACATAATTTTTAATGTTATGCACTTTACGAACACGACAACAATCTTTCAATACCTTATTATAATCTTGACATTTCACTTCCCATTTAGAATTTGCAATCTCTGTTTGAGAAAATCAACTACTATTCCCTTCTAAAAGAGGTTTGTTGTAGCCCCATTGTTCTTATGAATAGTGATGTTCATTGTAAGAAGAACCCGGTAGAACTAGATCCAAACTATAGTTAGTGCGTGCACACCCTAGTATTGTCATCGATGGCAAACTACGGTGAAACCACTCCGTTTCACCATTAGTTTGAAGTGATTTGGTAATTCTTCTTAGCATGTCTCATTTTATTGTCTCTAAGAATATCTCGAAAATCGCTAAAAGTCAAATACATTGCCTCCACCCAAAAACTATAACCAATGGTCTACTATAAGAATTAAAATATGACGCTATATGACAAATTTCGTTAACATTTACCGTGTGGACCGCCTGCATACGAACAAATTTCGAAAATGTCTTGATTATGTGAAGAACGCATACCTTTCTGGCTTTCCTTTATATGAGCGGTTCATTCATATGAACAATTTCAAATGCAGAATTTCCTTTCGGGGCACTATGACAAAAACTCCAAGATTACTTCACTTCGACGAAAACAAAATATCCTTTAAGCAGTTACCAATGTGATATCTGAACTTCTTCCTTAGCCCAACAACCCAATAGGATTTGAGCATCATTACCCGTACCTTATTACAACTCAAATGCGTCATATTATCGTACTAGATTCGTAAAATATTCAACTTTATATTTTCTAGTACATAAAACAATACATAATAGCCCCCGGCTATACTGGGATTAATTTCCTTCTTGTTTAATATCAACGTTAATGAATTGGAATCCGTTACTGTCTTAAACTTCCATCTATGCGAATATATTTTTAATCTGCCTAGCGCATAAATAGTAGTCGGAGCCTCCAATTACAAATTATATTTAGATTCAGAATCGCTCGTTCATTTTAGAAGACAAAATATCGAATATTTCGTATAATCTTCTTGTGGAGTAAGATCCCACCAAGCACATGTCTACGCACAAACGAAGAACACTCTAATATTATAATATTGCTTTTATCTGGACAGATATGATTGTAAACAATCTTGAATCCAAGATATCTTGTCTCTGTGTCTTCAAATTTACATTTGTCCATTTGAAGTTTCAATGTATTCTTAGCTAGTCTCTCAAAAAGTTTTCTCACAATTTTCACGTGTTCTTCAACGCCATAAGCTGCTATTATCCACATAAACAACTATACTTTTATTTGGAATCATATCACTACAACCCTGATTGGTAAAACGTTGAAAACCAGGAGAATTTTTCAGACCAAATGGATTCTTGAGATATTTGTTTTACCCCATTTACGTCACAAATGATGTGTATTTCATCGAGTCCTTTTCTATATCAACACCCCTCTTCAAATCAGGCAAGGAAAATATGCATATTGTCAAGAAAACCATCTATGAGAGGCTGTGGGTAATTATTCTTCGGTGTTATCTTATTCAAATTTCTGTAAACAAAACATAAAGCTCTCCTCTGTGCTTTTCCTGATCTACTACCATTGAAAAGAGAAAATTTCCGAATTGCTCGGCCCAACTATATTTTCCGCCAAAAGACCACCCATAACGCACCGTAGTTTGTCCATCTCATAAAAGGACAACTTATGCGGAGAGAAGTGGAGTGGCCTCTCAGAAGTCAGCCTCTATTTCATTTTACTTTCAATTTTCCATACATCAGGACGCTCAAAAATTTTCTAAAATCCTGTGAAGAATTCAAATACTATATTTTTAAGCTTACAACTAACATTTACATTTACTCCTTGCATATTCTTATTATCACCATTATCAATATTAATTGCCATCAAGTTGGCAGTACAATACACACACACACACAATACAATAATTCATCTCATGTTTACCATTTTTCTTTTTTAATAATTGGTAGTCCTAAATTAACATTTTTAACAAAATTTCTGCCTAATATCATAGAATGTCGCATAGAATCAACCATCAGACACAACAAATAATTTCAATTCAAAAAACGATTGGTTGTGTTACTCCGTGTAAACATGTTGATATTAAATTTTGAAGCTAGATTAGTCTGCAGTTAAATGTACTTGTCTCGTTTTCACTTTTTCATATGTACCTAAAATTAGTCTTTCATCGCCTGTCAAAAAGAGGTAGACTCGCCATTTAACTATCGTTCATCGATCAATCGTGTTGTAAAAAATAAGTAAAAAAAAGAAATTAAATAAGAACACGCAACCTGTTAATTCGTCTTATTTCTCGTTTTGTTGAAACATTTGCAAAATTAATTGTGCAAAAACGCTTGCATAATTCGTAACATTTTTAGTGAGCGCGTCGTGGTATCACCTGTTGTGTTTGTGTGCAGACTCAAAGCAACAAATCTCGCTTCGAATGAGAAACAATAATACAAGAAACATTTCAATTAGAAAGAATTCAAAACATTTGGTAAACATTCGCTTCCAAGAAATTTATTATGCTGCTCACGTACTTACGTCATATATTGTGTTTGCACTCTTATTGAAAGGTGCAAAGAAAGTAAATACTCATACAATAAATTACTAAACTAAAAACATTCAAACTAAATAAATTCGAATAAGATTCTTTGTGAAAATTAGGTTTTGAAAACATTCACTTCATCAATCGTATGCGACAGAGAAAATTTACAAAATCATTAGTCATAAATTGCAAAATTTAATTTATGTCGATTACTTATTTGGACGTGTAAATAAACTAACTATCCGGATTATGAAATTAACAAGCAAAAAACATTAGTTATGGAGTAGTTTGAAGAAAATTTAAGTGAATTATTGGACCGAAACAATATTGACTTCATCATCATATACATATAAAACGACATTTGGCCATTTTTATAATGAGCACATCAAATGAAAGTTTTGCTTGCACATCGTGACAGCTGTAATAAGTTATGAACCTAACATTATCGGTAACAAGTTGTCAGCCTAACGTCGGTTAGCAGCTGAATCATACTGGAAAATCCGCGGTTGGATGACCTTTCATTTCGCAAAACAAGCCGTAAAGGCGCTTTAATAGGCACAGGTGTTTTAGCCAAATTCTCTTGCCCAAAAACCTATTTTGCAAAAAACGCAATTCTGGTGGGTAGGCTATGGTGGCGAGTTTCTCCTCCATTCGTGGTCATAAATTACAATCGTCAAAGCATGAAGACAGCAATTTGCGTACGCTAGTTAAGTCTTTCGGAAAAGATGAAAATAACTTTTATGGCTCACGTCCAGCTAAAAAATAAAGTACAATTTTTAAGCAACACTTTCAACAAACAACAATTTGTCTCTGTTTAGGTCTGTAAGCCTAGAAAAAGTAAAGGAAAATTTTGGGAACGGAAATTGTGCTCTTCAGCACTTTAAAACTCTGCGAAAAAAATCAAACAAAAATTCAGAATGCAAAGCCCAATATACGACGTTCATAAACAATTATGGACTTAAATCACACATGGCTAATCATATCTCCATCAAGAATCCATGCTTATTACCTTGTAAGGATCAAAGTCACGAAGCTTGTTTTGGTCCTACGTATAGGCTAAGTGCATCATTCTGTATATTATTATATTCCTGTATTACTTAAGTTTGATTACTTAGTTCAGTGGTTTCCAACCTTTTTGTACCGGCGCCTCCCTTTTTAAAAAAAAATTAATGCGCCCCCTTCAAAAAACAAAAAAAAAAAAACCGAAACAATCAGATGCTTCTGTTTACTGAAGTTTGGCGCGAGTAAGAACGAGAATAACCGGGATGTTGCAAGTGTTTATCTTTTGATTCCACGCCCCACCGGTACTCGGCTCCTAACGCGAAAGCGAGATATTTCGATTCGAAGAAGAGTATGAATTGGATGTTTTACCATTTGTACACCAAAAATCCGCGGCGAGGATTGTGGATAACGTATACTGCTGATTCTTTTTTTTGACACCTATTTGGCTTTTTTGGTTTGTATTTGAAAATGATATTTTGGAAACAGCTACATGCCCCTCTTGTCACAGTATCCCGCCCTCCTAGGAGGGCGCGCTCCAAAGGTTGAAAACCACTGACTTAGTTATTTACTTTATCTATCATTAGCTCAACACTGTATATCAGAGCACTGTCGAAAAAAAGGGGACGGCAATACCGTATTGGAAATAGGAGAGGATGACTTCCTCCTTCTTGACTGAATCGTCGTTGAGGTAAGACATTACCGAACCTTAATCCATGTCAATCAATATTTGCGCAATTGGCGAAAGTCTTAGAAGAGACCCCCCGTTCCGCCCGACGACCACTGACTTTACGTCGTGTTAGTTGAATATGAGCAATTAAATAATAATGTTTAGCCGCTAGGTTCTGATTTAATTATCGAAAACCATGTACGTTGTTTCGTGAAATAAAGTAGTTTAATATAAACAAATTAGAATATAACATCAAAGGATGTTGAGATTTTATTTGTTTATTTTCGAAAGGGGAATAGTTGCAGAAGGTAAGAACGCCTGCGAAACCCGCTGAGTCTATGGCGGCATTATTTGCGTAAAGGGAAAATTTTTCCATCTGTCAACGGGAAAAATTCCGCTCCTCACATGGAGCAGGAACCTTAAAAAAAATAGAGAGGAATAGTATAAACGAGAAAAAACGCAGGAAACTGTAGAGACTGTTCAAAAAGGTTTTAATTTAACTAAAAATTAAAAATGTAAAACAAAAATATCATGATATCAACATTCACAATAGTAATGATTACAAAGTCTACTGATTGGTAAAGTATAAAACATCTTTAATGGCTGCGAAAGTAATGCACGTAAAATAAAAATTGAAATTATCGATGAGAAAAGAAATGTGATGTGAAAGATGCTATAAAAGGCACAAAACAATCTCTAGAAAAGGAAATTAAATTAAGGGAAAAAAGAATTATTAGAAAAAAAAATAAAATAACAACTCACTTATGAGCAAGGCTATAGACAAATTATCTGGTTAAATATATTCAAAAAAAAAGCGTGAAAAGACAATAATAACATAGGATTAACGTTAATATTGATAAAAATGGACATATATAAATCCAACAAAAAAATGTATTATTAACATAAAGTAAAGCGTGTAAATAACGTAATGTTTGAGCAATAAAAAGAAAGAGAAACAAAAATAACTTGTATTAATATGGGCAGTGTAAAGGAAAAGATAACGCAAAGTAAGGTTCAGAAAATTCTTACATGTATGGATGTCGGTTTCTATCAAGTAAAAGTGCTTAAAATTACTTAACAAAAACAATGCTGGCATAAACGTCTGCCATAAGGAAAGCATTGTGAGTGAAGAAACACAAGATGTTCACACAATACGTTATTTATACACATATGAATGTGGACAGACGATTGTTGACAGCTACGCTCATTAAGGTATTGATGAGATAACAATAGCCGAAAAGGCACTTAAAGTAAAGAACATTAGACATTGAGTGTTAAACAGTTAAACGTGAAGATCGCAAAGAAGACAATTTTTTTTGGTTCAACGGTGTTGAAAATCTATGAAGAAAAGTATTTTATTTTAATCTGATGTGAAAGGCGATGAATTTCTCTAAAGGAAAGACAAGATAAAGAAAAACAGACACATATAAGCTAACTAGACAATAAAGTGAACAGCTAGTCCAACAACGCGAAAAACAACTGCGCGTTTGGAGTCCAGCCCTAGCAAAGCTATTAGAAAATAATAATAACCTCCGGGAAGGAAGAATGGCAATACGATGAGAGAATGCCAAGTGCCCCAACTCCCTTAACTGTAAGAAACCTCTCTTCGCTCTTATTCAGTGAAGAGAAAAGCTGTGGTAGTGTTAAAAGATTTGCAAATAAAAACAAATGTATATAGCACGGGGGAACCTTTTGCAAGTAGAGTGTACTCGACCACAGCGTTTCAAAGTCATTTCTCCGAAGATAAATAATAAAAAAATAAATAAAAATTTCGAAATAAAGTGATGCCTCCTCAATAGAATAAATGATATGCGAATTTAGAAATTGATTTATTTTCATTCAGAAATTCTTTTTTTTTTTTTGCAACCACCGGTTTGAAAAAAGAAAAAGGTTTTTCTTTCATATTCCGAAGTTTTACTACCGCGTAGCATTAATAGATACTTATTCAATACCGCGTCAAATTGCTTCTTTTTGAAGTTTTACCGTCGGGTTACTGGTATAGAAAAAAAATTTTATTTTTGGTTGTTTCACTACTATAGTGTTATACGAATTTCTTTAACCTATTGGAGTTGAAATAGGTGAACCTTCATAGTAAATCGTTCTCGTTTAATTACCCTCGGGTAGGGAACGAACCTATGACTATATGCAATTAAAGACACCGATTGTTGCCAAATAATCTAATTAATCTGTCATCTCTAACCGTGGTGCAATAAGGGTCAAGAGCATTCCGTGCGGTCCGTGAAAATCACAACTGCCGCATTAGCTACATGGTATTAAATTAACTGTCGAAGAGATTACCTCATGGGATTTACAATTGACTCATCGTTGTACTAATTACTAGGGTTAACTTTTCCAAGATACTCCCCTCTTATACAAAATTAAGTATAATAATTTTGGCCCTGTATAGATTTAATGGAAATTGGAAATTTAGTTCCGCTTCGGATGAAAGCACAATAACCTTTTCGTGGTAGTACAGGTCCCTACAGGTACCTGACTATGTGATCTGGCACTGTGAGCGGTGAAGACGATGTACATTCGCCACAGCCAGTTGCGTCTGAGTCCAAAGGGGTCCTGTTCGACGAAGTGTCATCATACCTCCACTCCGAAGAGGAGAGCTGGTCACTGACGAGAGAGTCCACACCGGATGTCAATTGCCGGTAACAGGTGAGGCGTTTGTTCGTTACCGTCTGAGAGAGCACAACCGGGTACACCGGAATAAAGACGCTGGGATACGTTCATTCAGAACACCACAACAGGCGGCGTCAAGAAACCGACTGGTGCACACTCTGAAACAGCTACCTTACGACGTCCGGCGTCGGGCTGAACACCTCATTTGCGAAATGAAGCTGCGCCAAGGCACCTCCGAGCAACGGCTGGAGTGGCTGTATTTTCACTGGAATCGACGTTTCCGATTCATATTGAGCTCGTGCCGAAAATGGAAGATGGTCGAGTTTTTTTTGGACCGCCCGGCCTAATAAGCCGGCCCAGACGATGTCTATCCGAATAGCATGTAACTAGGTGAGATCACCAAAAAACTGGTTCTTTCTCCCGAAGGAGGAGGGGTGTGTAAGGACCAAACTCGCAGAGCTTATTTTGGTCCTACACATAAGTTAAGTTCATTATTCTATCATTGTTTCTTTATACTATTATATTCCTATACTATCCAAGTATGGTTACTTAGGTATTTACTTTATCCATCATTAGCTCAACACTGTATAATATTATACTGCCGAATGAAAGGTGATGGGATAGGCCAGCTGACTCATCTCTAATGTGGTTAAGTTACCGATTGGGAACGTCAATCAGAACATATGAAAAGTGTAGAGAAGAAGAAAAGGGCTTCCTTATTCCTTCTTCTTGGCTAAAGCATCGTGGAAGTAAGAGTTCACCAAAGCTAAATCCGTGTTGAGATCCCAAGCGATATTTGCCGAATTGATGAAAACCTTAGAAGAGACCGCTCGTTCCGTCCGACGACCACTGACGATACGTCGACGATTAATCTTCAGCTGCTGGGTTCTGATTTAACTATTCGAAAGCATGTGTGTTGTATAGTGAACTAAGGTAGTTTAATATAAGAAAATTGGAATATAACATCAAAAGGTGTTGAAATTTTATTTGTTTATATTCGAAAAGAGAATGTTTGCAGAAGGTAAGAACTTCTAGGAAACCCACTGAGGCTATGGTGGCATTATTTGAGTAAAGGGTAAATTTTCCATTTTTCGAAGGGAAAAATTTCGCTCCTCACAACCTTCAACATTATTGTGTGCGTAAACAAGATGATGACTTAGTCTCTGTTGTGTAGTTCAATTGATCTGGCAATTAAATTACGATAGAAAGCTACACCCTTCCCTCTTCATATTTCGAAAATGGTGTCAAAATTGCCAAGCCATTTTACGTCATCAGTTTATGAATAGTTCCTTCAATTTCATGATTGAATTGATGCAAGCAAAAAGTTAGGCTTTGCCTGGGATTCCAAACCCGATCGTTTCATCTTCTCGTTTCCACCTACACTAAATACAACAACAAAGCGCACCGTACGATCAACTACAGTCCGCCTTTACGACCCCATAGTTGTCTACTTTAGTTCGTTTTCACGACCTCTCGATTTAGTTGGTTCAATAATTGCAAATGCCAAAATGTTTATGCAGATTTTGTAAAAAAACAATTTTCAAAGGCATGAAAGGTTATCCCAATCATTCCGTTCGGTATGATTGAATTTCATTTCAAAATTTTCTACCGTACGCAGACTCTTGTGTCCACGCTTCGCATCAATGTCAAAGATAGCATTACAAATAGATGGCAAGTTGCCGGCATATGGTGCATGTATCTACGTGCGATGCAAATTAAATGTCGACGTCGAAATCAGCTTATTTTATTCGAAATTAAGTCCTTGGACTCATACAGTACCCAAGTTCGAATTATAAGGAGCCATACATTTACTCTAGCTTTTAAACAGTGCATCGGTTCATTGCCAAGTAAACATGAATTTAATTGCTGGCGGAATTTAGTAACCGTTTTAAATCGTTATCGATACCAAATGTGGGAAATATTGGGACAAGAACACCGCGCCATATTCGTCAAATGATTAGGCAATATCTTGGACAGCACTTTCGCTGAACTCCTCGGCACCCCTTTTTTGCGATTAGACGATGAACTTATCACTGAGTTGATTTTGGAAACAGCCGTCTTGTAGGTCACTAATTAGGTTATTGGATTCTACATATCCCATTACCTAGCCATTTATCGTATTTTGAACGGTTTTACCAGTAGTGCAGTTGTTACTGAAAGGAATTTTGAGGACATGGTAAACCACTTCTGTTGAAAACAGGTTAGGCATTTGCAGTCTTGCAGCAAATCAGCACCATAACTTTGACAGCAACATTTATTGAAAACGCTATGCGTGCGTGCAGCACATTTCTCGAGGACAATGGCCGAAAGCTTTACGCTCATTGAGAGAAACATGATTTTTTCGACATCCTTATTTTAACATAGGAGGCATCAACAAATCTTACTTTTTAAACCAGGAGCAGGGGCTGATCACCATGTAACCATGAATAGACGCAATAAGTTCAATCGATACATTCGCTTTATCTTCTGATATAGGTTTCTTTGGTTACTTCCGCGGAGAATCAGAATTGATCTGGAAAAATTATCTCCAATTCTCTACGAACCATCAGAAGACCCTGTTTGCCTTTAAGGGGGAACTATACATGTTTCAGAAGTTTTTAGTTTAGCTTCATAGATGCTATGAATTTTCTAGAATATGTGAAAAAAATCCATTAACTGAAAGAAATATTTCGTTTGAAATTTCAAGCAATTTCCGTATCGCTTTGAGAAGAGTAATTCAATTATATAAATCTTGGTAATCCTGGGTTGCTGAGAAGAATTGCAGAGCAAAAAGGAGGAATTATTTTTAAGCCAACTACATTGAATGAAAATGGCTCCTATAAGAATGAGGCCGTAGAACTGAGGCATATTCAGGTATTGACCTTATCAACCTAATGAAGAGTTTTTTGTAACATGTAACATGGTAAGCTGTCTGTAACGCCGTTTAATAAAGCCTAGTGCAGAACTAGCTTTATTTCTAATGTGCAGATTAAAATGAAATTTTTAATCAAAAGTAAAATGAATTCTGCCTAAAAAAAGAAAGCTTCTTGATTTTTTCAGATTTAGTTTCATAAAAATTTCTAACCGCAACATAACCGAGTTATCTAGATCCAACTGAAGGAGATAAGATCGCGATTCTAATTAAATGAGGGAAACAATGTTTTATCATCAACGTATATTAGGATATGAACTTAACCATCGAAGGGAAGTCAATCATGTACAGGATCAACAGCAAAGCGCATAAGTTGCTTCCTTGAGGGGCATCTCTCCGCACGGAAAATTCGTCAGGTGTGGTGCAGTAGAAAAGAACTATGAATAATATTATGAGGACAGGCACTTGTCCATTTGAATAAATATAAAGGGAAACCCAAAGGCCCGGAGTTTACAGACCAATAATTTATGGCTAATTAAATCAAAAGCTTTACTGAAATCTGTGTATATGACAACAGTGTGTTTTTCCACTAGAAAAAGCCTTGCAAATATGGCGAGCAAAGTCTAACCAGTTCGTAACGTTTGTTCTTCCATTTAAGAATCCGTGCTAATATGGGGAAATGGAAGACTTGTTAGGTAGAACTAATTGTGGGGTAACAATTTTTTCGAACAACTTAGATAAAACGCTCATCTTGGCAATGTTTCTACAGTTCCCTCTTCTACTAAGCTACTCTTCCCAAACGAGAAGGATACCACTGTCTTCAGAGAAAGACTAAACATCTTTACGATAGCACCACATAGTTCGTCAGAACATGATTTGAGTATACATGATGGAATGCCATCTGCCGAGTAATCACATTTCAGCAGCCTTAAAGCTTGTGATACATCTCCGTTTGGAAATGACCAAATTCCGCATTGATACATAGTTTAAGATTTAATGTGGGTAACATTCTGATAGGTCGCCATCAGTAGTAGAAAAGTGCCTCCAAAAATATTCGGCAAAGAGAAAGGTTTTTGTATCTCCAGATGAATCAGAGTCATTAAACCGCGTCGATGATGAATATAGGAAGAATCTTCTTTTGGAGTTGAAAAATTTCTAAAATTGTTTACCATTAGAGAGAAGTAAAAATTTTTATCATTTGAAGGTAACTATGATAAGCTTGGTGGTCGAAGAAATCAAATCTGCGCCTTACGCATTATTAATAGTCGTGCCTAGAGCCACTTTGCAAATATTTTTTGAAAAGATGGGTTTTCCTTTTTCTATGGTATTGAATTGTTTTGCTAACTTATAGTGGGCAGGTGTTTTGAGGGGAGGTTTGTCTAATCAGAACGCACGCTGAAATTTAATTTGATGCACTATAAAATGTAGATATTAGGGTTTCCACATTCTCGGCAGAAAAATCAAGCATACTATGTGAAATTTAGTGAAAGGTGTATTTTTAGCACTGAAATGTTAGCTTTGTTAAGGTCGTGTTGTATATTTCAGCAAGTCAGATTTAACATTTTAGAGAGACTGAATAGGTCAACTAAAACTTTTTGATTTCTAGATCGCCGTGGAGACTACGCAAAAACAACCGAAGATGGTGGAAAAGTAGAAACATACAAAAGGTATTCATTACCCATGACAATAGCGAGAGACGCCGACCCTACAAGCCGACGCAAGTTTTATTACTACACATAACATTGTAGAAAAGCAAAAGAGCCGCTATGCTATGCTAAAATAAGCTAAACCTTAAGGAAACTCATGGTACACTACATCACTTACGGCGTATTAAGTATGTGCGGCTGTAGACAACACCCAGAAGGACTTGAGATAGATCCACGTTTTATTATGCCGATGTAAACTTCTTGCTCCGTCTTGTGTTCTTGTGTTCAACATACAGTTCGTAGTTTTTGGAATATGTTTATGAAATTTGATACTCCAACGTGTTTTAGCCGAAGCTCGAATGCTATTTACAAAGCTTTGGATGGGAGCACTTTTTCGGCCAATTCGACCAAGTTTGACCACTTTTTTAAAAAGTCTTGATATTATTAACTATATTAAACGAGGTCGTATAGGGCATTTAATTGTGGGCCGTAGCACACTATAAAGCTTTTCCAATTGAAGTTTCTTTCAATTTTTTTAAGTAAAGGAAAAAAGCACGTTTTTTTTTGATTTACCAAAGTCGGAGAGAAGACTTTGGCTTTACGTCTCTTAACATCGTTATCGATACGCCCTAAAAAGCCGTAATTTGTCCCCAAAGTTCGTTTTGATACCCATTGTTAAAGACTTAGCGGGTAACTGCACGTTATTAAGATAAATAGATTGGTCTTAAAGAAAAGAAAAGTTGAAATTTACTGTATTTTGCATGAAATAAGCCCACATTTTATATAGGCTTTTCTAAGGTGAATTTGTTGAAAGAAGTGTAGGTATGATATCATCCTTTTCTATGCGAATAAGTTGAAAATATTATACAATTGATGATCTTCGATTCTATATGAAAATGTTACAAGAAGCATACATATTATATTTTTTATTTCTATTAGGAAAAGTGTTCAAATCACAATTTACAGTCTTTTATTTTGTATGATCTGGGAACTCTATAGGTATGAAATAAATTCTACTTGATCGAACCATAAAGATGGTTACACCTTATTCTCGGGGATCAATTTCAAAGAAGGTATGCTATGAACTAGCTAGCCAATGAACTGTATCAACTTCAGCATTGTTCGGTTTGCGTTACATGTTTTTCAAAGAATAATGAAAGGTTGAAAAATACGGACATGCAGGTCTTCTGCGCATATACCAACTTTTTGAATTCGGTCTAGTCAATCAGTTTTAAATATACACAACTACATTTGTCTTAGATCGAATCCTGCATAACGACAAAGTCAAAAATAAATAGGAAAGCTTTTTGTTATTTATAGGCGTATCAGTTGTCGACTGCCTTTATTCTATACCAAGCATTACGATGGCTATAGGAAATGTTTACGTCAGCTCTTGCATGTTCATATACCTGTATTAACAATTTTTTAAACCTCTTTTATTATTTTTTCCTATTAACTAATTTGTTTGACTACTGTGATTTTGGAACACGCGCTTTTAGTTTTTGCAAGAATTCCAATAAATGATTACGGTCACAAATAAATCGAAAAAGTTTCGATGTTAATAAAACATACATATTCTCTATGCAGATTTGTAGCATCTCTATGTTTTAGTAGTGGATAGAAGCATGTTAAATATAAAGAATTTTATAACAAAAAAAAGGTTGAATAAATATTTTAATACTCACCACTTTTTCTGCTGTTCTTTTAACAAACACCGTATTAAAAATGTATCATTGACATTCTGTTCTAAAACTCCTAATTTACTCTGTAATTTACCTACATAATCTGTTGATCCCATACATGAAACACAAGTAGACTTAATATAATCCTAAAGAAGAGAAACTTTCGTTAACGTAACACGCCTGGAAGGAGTCACTGCAACATAATACACAAATTAATCCGTAGAATGAATGTTAATTTTCGAAAGTTTTGATCGCGTCTGTGGATTGATTTAATAAGTTTTTAGATCTAAGCAAAAGTAAGGAAGAAGAAATTGATAACATTTGATCATGTTAAATTTCAATAAACAAACGAAGAAGTACGCAAACGGCCGTGATTGCACCGTTTTTCACGCTGGTTAACTTTGTATACTTTGTAACGCTGTATACTTTGTAACGTTTGCATAAGTACCAGAAATAGCTCCAGTGATAAAGGGCCGAAAATTAAACTTTTTTATTCAAACACATGCTAATCATACAGAAATCAATATTTTCAAAAAATCCTACACATTTCTGAATTTCTGTATTCCTTTCTTTTTTTTTAAATTCAAGTTGCACCACAATGGGTACGGGCCGCAGAGCTCGTTTAATCCAAGATCCCTCACGAAAATGGCTCCGATATTGCCATGTTTTAATATTTTTTTAAAATAGTTGACAAGGGTTATTTAGTACTGTACACGAACGAATTTAAAGAAAAACTGAAAGGTAAGCCGATTACCTATTATTATAATATTGAAAACTGCAAATAAGTAACTAAAATTCTGATAAAGAAGCTGGCACGCATAATCTTTTAAGGTCAATATAAATTAGCTACTAAGATCAACATAAAAAACTACTAATACGAATTTCAAACAGTGTACAAATTCAGAAGAAGAAAAGAAATTTAAAATTCTATCTTTTTTATCTAAGCTGCTTTTTCGAGGAGTGGATGTTTACACAAATCACCGTTATATATTTTTATTGTTATGAAATCAAATGCTTCATGAATCCACACAACTAGCAACTATTACAGATAAAAATAATAAAGAAATGGGAAATACCAGTGTTCATAACGATTGAATTGTATTTTGATCTTTCTTGAGGCGATGCGAAAGATCCAAAAGGAAGGAAGATGGCTGCCACACAAATTGGCTGAAAATGCCATTTGGAATAGTTTCAACATTGCGGTTTCATTGCTTGCCACGCAAAAAAAGAAAAGTTTTCTATGGCGTATTGTAATAGGCGATGAAATGTTGATCTACTACGATAATCCGAAGTGTAAAAAGTCTTGGGTTACTCCAGGAGACCCATCTACATCGACTCCAAAACGGAATATTCATGGCCATAACATTTTGCTGGGAATTTACAAAATTGTGTTTGCAACCATTTTGATCAATTTTTTATTTGAAAAATTCATTTGCTACCGATTCGTTTTCGCATTTCTTCAATTTTGCGAACCCGCGTGCCGGCCAAGCCATGCTGCGCCGAACTGAACAAATGGGAACCAGGAGGCGTCGTACCTGGTGAATATGCTGGGTATGCAGAACTTCACATTCGAGTTGCAAAAGTGTATCCTGGACAACTCTTACAGCAAGTGGCCAAAAAATGGCATTTTCAGTCAATTTGTTTCGCTACTTTGAATCCATTAAATCTAAAACCGACAATTGGGATACAATGAAGCAGCATCACCATAAGACTCTTAATATGTTTGGTGGGCTTCGGCAGCAATAAACAACAAAATTGATGAATTTGGATGAGGAATTTTGAGCGCTCCATGAGTAGCGTCGGCGTATGCTGAAGAAAGCAATAATATTAAATGGAAAACTGTCATTTTATGTAGAGGCAGGTCAAAACCATCGAATTCAAGCATTATGTACACGAGCATTTTCCATTTTTTTATAATTTTTACCTGTAGGAGTCGCTACTCAAAAGCTTTGAAAACGCCTAATAAAACGTGTAGTATACAAAGATAGTGCGTTCATACATTTGTCATTTTCCTTATATAATAATATAGCTCTACCGACAAATTATAATAAGGTTTGCTTATATGAACGCAATTATTGTAAACTTCCCCTTTGTAAGCTTATGCAATGTATTATCGATGCTTGCTTTATTTTACTTGATTTCTTCTTCAGTTAAATTTAATACAAGATCTTAAGTCTTAAATTAGATCTAATTCAACAATTAAATACATATGTATGTATTTATTCATATTTTGATTTTATTTATTTTAGCATTGTCATACTTATACTTCAGTTTCTCGGATTAGTTCCGCCGGCTTAAAAATTGCAAAAATTAATAATAAATAAGAGTTTAATAAATTAATCCTATTAAGATGACTTTGTTAAAAAATAAACTATTTAGGTCTCTACGATATTTAAATAATAAATTAAATAAACAATATTATAAAATAACATCAATCACATTAAAATTAGAAAATAGAACATAGAGAGAAACTGTTAAGTTCAAAAAACGTAAATAATAATCAAATAAAATAAGATCGCCATAATCAGACAAATGATAAAAAAAAATCAACAAGAGTAACTCAATCAGCATCCAAAAATCCTCAATTTTACTGCAAAGAATATAATTTACCTCTTCTTAAATATTTTAATGTGCATTGCTCTTCTCAGTAAGTGGTAAAATAGCAGGCCCTATGTGCGCGGTTTAAATTCGTTTCTAACTGCAACACATAAGCGTGTCACATAATAGGGCAACGCTGTCCTGGTTTGGATACGTATTTAACTCTTTCTTTAAATCACTTCCATTGTTATTATAAAACTTGATATATAAGAATTTAAGCAAACAAAAAAATTAATAAGTTGCTCGAAAAAATCGTCTTCCCTTTAGTCTGCACGATTGTTTCTATCATGGTTTTTATACCACATCAAACTATTAATAAAGTCGTATGAACACCCGTAATGCTCAATGCTTTCCACGCCTGAATATAACGGTTGTTCAAGAGCAGATAAAATATGTGAGCTAAATCGATTTGGAAGACGGAAATGGAGAGTTGCACGAGATGGCTGACACCTTAATGATATCAGTAGTATATTTAGTATCATGAGAAAACTCTATTCGAAGTTGATACCGTGTTTGTTCACTTTTAATCAAAAACAATCACGTGCTGATGATTCAGAGAGCCGTTTAGGTGAAATAAGAAAAGTAGATATATTCGACTACAGCCGAATTTTGTGTACCCTCCATCGTTAATTAACCACGTCTCGGTTAGATAAAATTTGTATTGAACGAAAGCAATCTCCACGCATTCTCGTCGAAAACGTCAGGATTCACAAACGCCAAGGCTGTTGCATAAAATTAGGGGCGCTTAGGACTTTAATGTATAAGAAATTTGGTTTTTCGAAACGCTCAAATTTTTATTTGTTTAAAAAAAACTTTTCATATAAATGATTTTATCCTTTCCAATTACACATCACTTTCCACTCTCTAAGCCCTCTGATTTGATACGCATATCGACGGTTCTTTTAGGAAAAAATTCGTACAACATGTCGTAACGTGCGCTATATTTAATTTAGAATTAATATATTTTGCTTATCGAACAAGATAGTCCACGATTTCGTGACGTTTGCGTAATTAAATTTAAAATTAGGACACTTAGACGGCCGTATGCTTCTCTCAAATACTTTTATTTGGTATTCAATTGGTTGCACTACTAAGAAAACAAATAAACAACCCCAAAATAACGAACAAATCCGCCGTATTATGGTATTCACAGTATTTACTTTACAATTAACATATTTTTAGATAGACAATACGTTCTGCGTTGTTTACTTTATGAATCATAAGTAGAAAATGCCAACAAATCTAAAAAATAAAGATTTGGCAAGTGTAAGTGTTTGTGGGCGTAGCCCATTTTTTCCTTTTTTGTATATGAATAGTTGTGCCTTTCATAATATAAACAATTGCATTATCCTAGCTTTCATAATTTATGAGTAATGACCAAAAACCTACAAATTTTTGGGACGTGCGTTCGCGTGACACTTTACTTTGGGCGCATTCTATGGCCAATTTAAACCATTTCCATTGTCAAGCATCATGCAAAAACTTCCAATGTTACCACTTTAAAGTCAATATCTCAACTTTTGCCACCAGGTAGGTATCAACAACACACGCCACATACCACATAAACAAACAGACATATGTACAATGCACTTTATAGCGTCTCTGAAGTTTCTTTTTGGATTTGACAAACATTATGACAAAACGAGTATACTCCCATCCTTCAATAGTCGTTAAAATGAAAAGAATGTTTTCATTCGATATGTGACAAAGAACGAACCAGGGATTCGCCACTACACCCCAGAGTCAGGACGATAGTTAGCGGAGTGGAAAGCAATGGTTTAAAACTACACAAAGACGGCCGAGAGTACAAACGCATGAAATAAGATTCATGGATCACTTTGAGAAGGGGTAAAGGATCAATAGTGAATGTTAGATACCATTATTAATGCGTTTGAATGACGAGATTGCAAAAAAAACGGTCCCAAAGAACACAAAAAAATGCCGTTCTACTACGGCTGAAACACTGCGAAAAATGCTCTTTCAGGTCGACCGCAACAATAACAAAATTGCACGGATCACACTTCGAATTGCTTCCACATCCACCGTATTCTCCACCGTATAGCCCAAATTCTTGTTAGAGAGGTTTAAAAAAATACTCATCAGAAAACAATGCGTCGCCAATGAAGAGGTAGAGAGGCCGTTTTACAAGAAAAGCATAGAAATGTTAGCGAATCTTTGAAATGACTGTATTATTTTTGAAGGAAATTAATGCATAAAGTCAAATTTTGTCGCTCAGTTGTTGTTTTATTAGTGATGCTACGAACTTATTGACTGATGTGTTATTAGATTCTATAAATAGTAGTACTTTGAAAATTCATAATATTCTGCACAGTCACTGGCACGCAAGAAAGATTGGTGCGTTAAGTACCGCAAAATATAAAATCTGTTTAAAAGGAAAACAGTTTCAAATGGTGTGAGAAACTCCGATTGCAAAGAGCTTAAAGTGAAATATATCAAACCGTTATGGGTGATGAAAATTGGGCCGTACGCTTTCCAACTGAAAGAAGACTCAGCCTTTATGTATGTTTCTGAATAAGCAAAACAAGAAAAGTTATTCTTACGTTTTTCTGTTAAGAGGATCACATTTGAAGATGATAAGACATTTATTTCTGAGTGATGCAACAAATGTTTGCAAACATCATCAGCAGAATCCAACAAAAGCATCCAAATTAGGAATATTACAAAAAATATTGCAATGCATAGATGTCATCCAAATACATTAATGAAAATTGGAACATTTAAGAATAATTGATCGAGCATTATTGTAGTTTCATTCACTGGTGCGCACTAAGATATTGTTGCCCGCGACATTGCAATTTTTTATTTAAACTTTCTGTTTAATTTGCAGTAAAAACGTAGATATTTTAAAACGCAACATTAGAAACATTTGCACAAAAAAATATCAGGCTCAAGTTAACGTTGAAAATGCAAGGAAATATATCGTATTGGTGAATCAGTTTTTCCCTCCACGTCAAGCATATATTCGAGCAAAGATTCGTTCATAAAAAGTATGGAAGGCAAGTAAGGCCCCTGTTTTCATTTTTTTTTTTTTTTTTTTGCTAATCTTCTTCTACTTTTTCTATCTTAACTTGGACTTAAAATGCTATTAAAGTTCACTTGCAATCAACATTTTCCACATTAGTCATGTTTATGTAAATATTTACCGCGACACTATCGCAAAAAAGAGTATTTACCAAATAATTTTAGGTCTACTTACGTACTACTGCGCAGGCCTTAGCTCGTAATTCTTTGCAACATGAACCATGATCACTTTCGTGTACGCAATACCGTTGTCGGCACTTAGTGGTAGAATTGGATCGAGTATCTATCTGCAAAACTTGTTTTCTTACTAGTTTCCTTCAAATTTTCGCAACAGTCGTTCATTTCAACAGTCAGGATTTATCAGTTCTATAACGCAGAGTTTTCTTTTGTTCGAACAATATATACCAAAACTTTATTTTCAAAAAGTGTCTTCCTCAATCATTTTTTCAGAAAATAATGAGAAATCGATTAATTATAAGTAATAATAACTTAATACAGAATCTGTGGTCCGAATATATAAAATTTATTCTTGCTCCTGTTTCATTGTGAGCTTGCCTACGAAGATCGCCTCAATAACTTTTTGAACACTTCCGTATCTACATGTATATTCAACACTTTAACTTGGAAATAACCTTGAGTGCATTGATCCCGGCTATATATAATATTGTGCCAAAGAAAAAGTTCGCCGCCTTTCCCCCAACCGATGGCTTTAAATCTGCCTAACTTTAGTAAGCCCTTATCAAACCGTACTATAGAAGCTGTGTAAAGTGGCGTTCCATAATGAAATTAAAAACTATTGTGACGCTTGTTAAATCGGTCGAAAATATCAGGGTTTTGAAATGAATGAAAGCTCTGACAAAATATATTAGATATATTCTAAAACATCAGTTTGAATATGGCAATAATGCTTAGTGGGCTTGCAACAAAGTTTTTGGTATTTATAGTGGAGATACTTTATTAAAATCAATAGAACGCAACTGATTCGTTTGTTTCTGTCTCTTGTCTTGTCGACCAATTTGTTGAAATTCTTCAAAAAATTAAGGAAGACTAACATGTCGTGTCTCATAATATCCCCTCGAAACAAAACATTAACTAAACAACAGTTTAAACCTATTTGTATAAGATTGAATAAAAAAGGAAATCTTATATTTGGGTACCAATGGAACGAACGAAGAAAAATTTTATGAATCGAATTTTCCTCTAGGAATCCCTGCTGAAACGAAAAGACAAAATTTTTGAACACATTGGGAACGGACAATAAAAATTAGGTCACGTACGATAACCATGTGCGCAAAGGGCGCAGTTCAGGGTATATAAGCTGTAAAAACAGTGTCGAAGCCTGAATTGATGCTACGTAAGACAATACTTTATCTTTGATGCAACGAAGTTGGCAAATGTGTCAACTTCTATCTCGCCAATGACAAATTTTTAATAATGCAGACCAAATTTGAAGCACTTCACTACAAAGTTGAGATGCTTCTACTATATAGATCGGTTTCTGTCCCGTTCGAGTACTATTTGTTTCGTTTATTCTAAACCTTCTTAATGATGTAAGGCTAACTTTAGAAGAGGCCTGCATAAGTCACTTCAGTTTTTGAAAATCTGAAGAGATGATATCGTGGATTTACTAGAAGAGTGCCTATAGATTATTGACCAAAATGAGCGATATTTGATTTAATAAATTCCACTGAAATCGAACATCTGCATAAAAAATTAAGAAGAGGATAATCACAATATCATAATGGTTGAATCGCAGTGTGGTTCACACATTCATAAATAATAAAAAAAAATATATATACAATTTATTTTATATATAGCCCGACGGGGATAGGAAGCATGGTCTGTTCTCCACCGATGAAAACAAAACCATCCCGCCAAGCCAACATGATATTACTTTATTAACATTTGGTACGCATGTCAAATTTCTTACATCAAAATATATCCATCAATTTGAGCACTTTGTTGGCATAAGAATGGACGCCTCACATGTTTCTCCAAATACAAAAATAGCTCCTCAATCTACTATCAGGAAGCCGTAATCTGCAAAAGGGCGCCAGCTCACAAATGAAAGTGGTCATGCTCAACACAAGTTCAACAATATGAGTAGTCTGTCCATCGATTTACATATTATCGCCAAAATTTATAACATTAATTTCGTACGCCAAGACTATGAACTTATGACGCCATAGGCTTTCTGTACAAAACTAGAAGAACTTGTTTAGAGAAAGCCAGAAGTTCTTTTCAACAATACTTCTTTCGAAACGTTGAAGTTTACCTTCCGACTTTTATCGTCGAATATAATGATCCAACAGTTTCAGCGTTAATAAATTCTTTGTTTATAAACTTTTAAGCAAATAAAGAACGGCATATTTTATTGTTTCATCTTTGTTACTTCCCTAACCCTTGGATTTGATCTTCTACCAATTAATTTCTGCTAATCTTGCCGTTAAACACGAGCTGCGTAAGACTTATCTATTTCAAGAGGCCGCTATCCAAAATCTTTATTTCCTTTTACTACTTTTTTCGTCTTATTACCTTTTTTCCTTTTATTATTTTTAGGAAATTTAATTTCAATAGAATTAGTCACTTTTTATCTAAACTTACTACAGACGGTGAGGTGTTCTGTTAGCTGTATGCACTTTCTTTTCATCCGAATTAGTATCTTTCGGTCATTTGATTGATGTTGAATTTTTATGCGATCAGTATAGATATACTTTTATCTCTTGCTTCTCTATCCCTCCATCGTGCGATATAGCTGCATATATAAAACTCCTGGCATTCCTAATCCCATATGTTGAAACCAACCGATTTGTTGATCGCATTCGGAGACTTTAAGAGATACTTGACTTGAATCTTGATCACGTCTTATACTTCTAGTATGTATGATGAATTCTTTAAAGGTATATGTAACTTACGCCTTACTGAACGTAATACTATCGTTAATTCTTGGAATAAAATTGTTAATCTAATCTTCACCAATATGTTGAATATGTCAGTGTGCTGAACTGATCCATTCATTCTTCCTGAACATGTTTATCACCCTACAATTTCCCTTTCGTTGGATATTATCACTACAAAGTTAGCAACGGATGATGCCAAAGTGAAATGGTCTTTGATAAAGCAAATTTTTCGTCAATTAAAACCTGGTCATGCGATAGAGTTGTGTATACCGGGCCATCTATGTTTACAGTGCCTACCCTCTGAATTTTATGGTTTAATAAATGAATCTATTTGAATTTTCGTGCCCTTTACGTTCGCTAAATTATCCAACACTTGTCCTATTTGGTTCTCCGACGGGCTCAGAAGAGTTCGCAAGCAAAAGAATAGGCTATTTAAAAAGTTTAAAAAAAGTGGGTCCTCAATTGATTTTTCCCGTTATACTTATGCTAAAAATACATATTCCGTAGTCAATAAAAGGTATAGCGATTATATGCATAAAGTGTATGCTAACACGTTTTGCAGAACGAAGCGTAGATATAAGTGATGCCAACACATATGATAACGAAGAATCATACGAATCTGCTCAAATAGCTAATATGTTTGCTATCTTTTCCAAAAAACGTGTTCCCGTACGAGTAATGTATAAATGTGTCCATTCCGAAGTGATATCATTCTGGTCACTTACTTTGTTTTTTATTTATCAACGGTCTTCTTGGTGTCATTCAACACACTAACATTTTAATGTTTAGATAGGCTATATTGTCAATGTTGGCAGCAAAATCGTAAATTATTTTGCTTGGCCTTTAGCAGTACAAATTCAAGATGATTTATTTGCACATATTAAATACTATGTTTTCTTTCCAGCGGATCTCTAACAAATGTAGTAGTCTGTTCTTTTCCTTTCCAGAATTATTTAGATGGTTTCCGCTGATCATGCACTCAAGGATGTTATAAGAGTGACAGGTTTATCGCGTCTGTAATTTAAAGGCATTTGTTACACCATAAATTTGCAAATTAGCGATTCTTTGCTGTAAAGCCTTCTTCTCACTTACTAAGGCACACGCATTTTCTTCTCTATACTTCTAACTCTTCTTGCAGGATTTTCAGCGTGACATCAAAATGGCTGATGTAGTAAAACTTAAAATAAGGGTGTAAATTGAATTGTTTGAATGAATGTACGTGTGAGTGATTGTAAAAAACACTTTTTCTTCTGACCTGTCGTAAATCTAAAAGACACAAACTTTCATGGCGAACTCAAATGTATTTGTAAGTGAATAGGAGTATGAGTTAATTTAGTATTATTTACAAAAGATGGGCGGAACTGCGACCTATGCTATGGAGCTAAATATGGTAATATTCTGTTATAAATAAGGGGAGTTTCCCACAGGGCAAGGTTAGACACTATACGCAGAAGCCTGTATTGAACATTTAAAGGAAACGTTAGTCGTAGTGAGAATTGGAATACTCATCTTACTCATATCGAGTACTCATTGCATCTTTGGACTAAAACTTTTTCTAAGTGACAACTCACGGCCTGTCTGACCAAACCTTCACTATGTGCGATGATAGTCATCAGGTAAGCCATTTCGTTAACAACCTCAAAGGACGAATTGTCTTTTCCATATGGAATTTAGATGTTTTCAAAGATAGTAGTGGCTAATGAAGACTAATAACTTGAACAAACTATGCTGTCAGGTTTTTTTTTTAATACACGCCCAATTTTTTTAAAAAAGTTTTATGAAAGCAGGTCCTGCTTCTGATATACAATAAGAGTTTTTAGTTTATAGTAGAAGTTTTCATTGTACAAGATTTATTATTTCGTTTGTTGTTCCATACCTATGCGCCAGACATCCTGTAAAGCTTAAATATATATTGCATTAGTATGAGATTTTGAGTGAACTTAGATATTTCTGTATATGGATGCTTTGGCCCAACGTCTATAGTTAGATGGCCCACGGTTTTGTATGGCTGACTATTTCTTTAACTTCCGATCTTACTGTTGATGATACTGCTGACATTATTGCTCTGTTAGAGTAAGGCGCTAGAGCTGGTGACGTCATTCCGGATATAAGTTAATAGAACCGTGCGCACTTCCATAAAACAGCGAAAACGAATCTACCAATCGAAATTTCATTGATGATCGTACTTCAAGTGTTTGCAGGACTACAAGAAATTCTGTAACGTTTTTTGCTAATTATGCCAAGAATACTATCCCAAGCAATAATCGTCTTACGTACGATAACAATGATGGGTCTGTTGATTATGACTTGGTCTGACTTTTTTGGTCTGGTTTTGACTTTCGTCTCGGGATTTTGCTGCAACACATTCAACGCAAACCGCCTGATTCTGATTTCCTCGATATACTATTTATGACGTCAACTTCTTATATCAAATCAAACTTGATTATATTAAATGTAAGTTGAGAAGATACTAAAGATAAATTATTAATTAAATAAACATTCATAAATTTTAGAAGTTCGTAAAAGCCAAAATGGAGGTCACTGTTTTTTTTTCTGTGCTATAAGAATAATAAATCGTCTGACTACCCTAGTTTAAAACTAAAAACCAAGTTCTTTGAGAACAGTAATCTATTAATTCGCATTTATCGTAATGGAAAGAAACAGTTTCACCTTTTACCTAAGACTGTTCTTATTGTTCTGGCTCTGATGAAAATAATTCATGCATAGTTGAATATTGCGCTATCTATCTTTATAAATCGCTTCCACATATATTTAATGACTACTTTATATATATCTATTTGGAAAGGAAGTTATTCTTTAGAAGAATGACCAAACTTGCTTTTATACGAAAACTATCCGAAAACTCATTTTATAATTACTTATAATTCTATTATATTATTTAATTTTTTCCATTAGATTAATTCTATCTCTCTTGTAACGTAGGTTTGCGAAGGGTCGTTTTACGTCCACTAGTCGACTTCAGCTAATCTCTCACACCAGGATTTGTTGACCACATACAAGCTGACGTTACTTATCCTTCAAAAACTTTTAGCCGGATTGACCATTCTCGTCTTCTTCATAAAAAAGACATCTAATTGATTTTTCCTGCAATATACAAGAGTCATTTCACTCATATCAAAAGGATCGCACGCGATGTCCTGCTTCATTCATCTATCATACGTAGAATTACGTCCTATTTTTTCAGTTTGTTCAATAATATGTACTAAACACTTGCGACATAATTTAATAGCCTTATTCGATACAAATATTTTGGGTATGAACTTTTATCGCCATTTTTATTTGCTCCCGTTTTTGAAGTGGAAGCGTATACAAATTTTCCACTGCTCGTGCTTTTTCTATTCTGTAGTTTTTTCTGGCTATTCGCGTGATACTTTAGCTTGTTATATTGAATTATGACTCCAGTTATGCCCACCACGTTCTTATGCAAGAAGACACTTAAGTAAGTGCAATCAACAATCTCCCGTATCTAGTTTGGTTGGCTAGGTTAGCCAATGTTTTCCACGAAGAGCATGCTCTGTTATTTCGTAATGCTAAATTGTCCTACAATTGCTTTCATTACATAGACGTTACGCGCGAAGCCATTCTACTTCATCAACTTCAAGTTTCCAATCCAATTACTCAGGACTTTAACGTTAAATATCAAGAGTTCTCTGTCACTTAACTCATGTGTTAACGATCTGCAAGGTGTCAGTAAAGAAATGGAGGGTGGCTTAGTTAAGAAAACTATTTATTGGAATTAATGCATAACACAATTGCTAGGCTATAGGTGTTTAACGGTAGAAGAGTCTGTTTATGCATTTTGTAGTGGTAATTGAAGTTGTATTTTTATGATCGCAATGCAATATAAAACTTAGATTGTAAGAAGACTTCGACGTATTTACCTCTTCGAGTTGAACATACTATTACCCGCTCTCTTCTTATATCACGGTTATTTTTATAAACGTCTTGGAAATTATAATCCTATTAAACTACCACAATGCCGCACAATTTATATCAGCCATTTTGTGGATTATGCTTGTGAATGCAAATAATACATGTCATATATTTTTCGTACTCAATACTCTGATTCGATTGCCAAAATTAAGGATATTTTATTCCGACTTTAGTAAGGAAGTGACAAAATTTATAATTGTAAGTAGTAGTTACATTTAATGAATTAGCCGTTTATAAAAAAAGAATCATTCTACAAGCAAAATTTTCAGTTTCTAATATTTTTCAACAAAACTCATTGAAAAATAGTTTTTTGGCATAAATATAAATATGGAAAATTTGAGTCTGATAAAACACTTGTCGAATCCTTTCCCGTGTGTACGTTCTTAACAAAACTAAGGCTACTTATGCCAACAAGGCCTAATTTTTAATACTTTATGATGACCATTGGTCCAGAATAGCGACATATAAATTAAATGAATCACAGCAGTGCATTTTTCCCATCGCTTCCCACATAAAAATTCAAAAGAAAAGTAAGCCTTCATATGGTAACAAAATATAATTTTTCGCAATTTATAACTTTACGATATTTGGACCACGTTGATTTACTTTTTAGGCCTATTCCTCTATACGGGTTCTTATGATCGTATTTTATCCTATTTTATGTTGAAACGCGGTGAAGAATTGCATTAGGCAAAATAGTGTGGGGTATTTACTAGCTTGCTAGTATATCTTCTTTAACTTCTTTTAAAGTGTTAATGCATTGTTCAATAATAAAACACACTTGTTTCAACGTCAAATGTTCAAATGTTTCAACGTCAAAATGTTTATTTCCAAACGATATTTTCTGCAATAGCACCTTGATGTCAACAACATGGAATAAATTCAATTCTATGTGGTATTGCATTTCTACTGCGAATTTTATACATAACTACGTTTGCACTGCCAATTTTGTATCCATAGTGGCAAAAAAGCCACTAATAAACTAATGCAATAACGCGTGGCCTATTATTTTAAAATAACGTATTATTCTGAAACACCACCAAGTACCAGACGTATAACTTCCTAAAATATCATATTTACTCTAAAGACCACAAATCAGCATGAGACGATTTTAATTTAGTGTGAGATATAGTCCTTAAATTCATTTCCGTGATCATACTTCTTGAAATTTGGAACAAAGGCCCTGTTTAATCTAAGCTGCCTTAAAGCTTGCTTAGCTATGTCATTAGTGAATTATTTAAAAAGTTTAATCCACGTGGAAACCTAAAACTAAACATTTTCATAAGTTTGCATTTTATTTAGTAAGTACATTGCACTTTAAATCCGATTACGCAAATTCAGTTTCACGCAACATGAAAGTTTTAATAAACCAATCGTGTGAAGTTTTCGGCAAATAATTATCAGCAGTTGATTTTAATTTATTTTTATTGTATTCGATTTTCAAAAACTTGCACAAACATTTAAGGACATTATCGATGTAGACCATATTTTAAATATACTAAGACAAAAACTTGCAGCCAGAAGAAAATTTTCAAAAATTTCAAACACGTATTCAGTGAAATTCCTGGATAACTTTTTGTCACTATATGCATATTATATATTTTTTATAAAGCTAGTGTATGAGAAATTTGGTGTAATTTACATATGTCAATTTACCAAAAATATTGATTTGTCTTATTTTTATCGACATTGAATTCTACCGTATATCGTAAAATTTTCATAAACGATGGGGTGTTACGTCTATAGAGGTTTCAAATAGTTTTAAGGCAATGTTTTTCATTTAAATTCTTATTTTGTTTTTTTTTGTGCTTTTATTCATTGTAACAGAAATATGTAATATGATTTAGATAATTTATAATTAGGTCGGACGAAGAAGATATCATTTTTATTTCCGTTTTAAAATCCAGCAAATAATAATAATGAAGAAAAATAGAATAAAACAAACGTTATGATTTAAAAAATTTGCATTTGCTCTCTTATTTTTTATATCATACATGCTTAGTCTAATATTATGACTGTATTTTCACGTTAATAGCCCTAGCAACACTGCAATAAATCAACAAGCAGTAACTTCATTATCAAAAATTCCGTTTATGGCACCAATGATCTTCATTTATGCACATAGGTAATGCTTCACTTGTATGTATGTTTGAACTCAAAGTACTAAATTAAATGAAAATAGTAAAACCGCTATTTCCTTTATAACTGAATCTCTGATAAGAACTCTTAGTTATAAAATAATTAGTAAAGAACATTTTTGTACTAAGAAGCAAATTATTGTTTGAAATTCACCTAATCTTAAAACCAACAAGAAAAACATGAACTACGATGAAAATGAGCTAAGTTATCTAAAGCATCACCTTTTTGGATTATTCCGGAGAGTGAAAACTCTCGAAATCGAGTGAAATGTGCTGACACTAGCAGTGGAAATTGGATTTTGTTTTTCTTCAAATAAAATTGATTTTAATCATTGATACCGCTTCGACTGCAAGACAAAATTGAAAATTGTACGGGAGACAATTCATACTTCAATTTATTCAATTTTTGTATCGCACCAATACATAGAGAATTCAATGCACTGCATCCGTCTTATGCGACATTCTTTGGTTAATCATGTAGAATAAATTTTGTGATGCCTGCCTGTCTCATCTACGGTTAGGAAAGGGTTTACAAATTTATTTCAAATACGTCAAAACAACGTATAATCCTACATACACGATTACTTGTTTCAGTCAATATTCAAGAGCTAGATTCGTCTATCGTCAAGTCTTTCTATAAAATGATCATATCAAATCATCTTTACATTTTTATCTTGATACATTAAAGACGTAGGCTGCATCTCTCTTAAATCATCTCAACCATTTTTGTCCAGCGTTATTCGCAGTGTATCTGTAACTAAATCTGTAAAACCTACAGTCAAAATCATATTTCCTGTGCAAAAATTTACATCCATGATTGTTTAAAAAAAAAACAATATTTCAAGGGTTTCGCGTTTTTTTTTAATGCATAGAATATACGGAAGTACCTTGATAAAGCTTTTAACTACGACCAATCATCGCATATTGCAAAAAAACAATCTTTCAATCTATTTAGAGCCATATTAGCTTCTAATATCTCTATATCATATTGATACACTGCGATCTACAAAGTGTCAATATAGCTTATATTAGTACTTAGATTTGAGATCTACAGATCGGAAAATATTATGCCGGCTATATGTAAGTTTTTGATTCTTTTCGACATTGTTTCAAATTCCCAGCTGCCCTAAACAGACCAAGCACCTATGTCTGTGTTTGTCCGTTTGCGTGTCTAAATGTTTATGTACCAATATATTTTAATATTTACGTACAATCGTGTACCATTCACGTACAAAAATGACGAGTTCAACTACATCTAACGAAAAATCTTTTTGTTTTATATGTAAACTATTACACACAATTACAATTTTTACCACTATCAAAAATTTTCCCGACCTGTTATCAATAGTTACATTTTTTTATTTGTATTATATTTACTCAATTTTTTTATACCATTTTTTGTGTAACTTGTTTGACTTGGTGGAATTTCAATATATATCAAGAGATGTCTGCCGACTTACAGCTAGTGTGAAATCGAAACTTTCTAAATTAAACTTCTCCGAGTTTAGTAGAGAAAAATAAAAGCATTATGACTGGGTGATGTAAATGGCCTTATTTAAGCGAATCGTCAAGGGATTACCTTTGCCGTCCTATATGTTTATGATTTCGGCTAAGCACTAAAATTTAGCTATTCTACAGTCCTGCTAACAGAAAAATAATTCTAATAACGTCAATCAAACCTACGGAAGACAAGATTTGAAAATAATGCAAAAGATAAGCGTAACCTAATGAAATCAATACAAGAGATGAATACTACAATTCAGCAATATGTATTTAATCGAAAACTTCATCCATATTTTTCGATCTGAAGGTTTAACGAGTTGTCAAAGTTTAAAGTGCGGGAAAAAACCTTTATATAATAATACAAAGCTGTAAATCTTACAAACGTGTGTTATGAAGAGAAATAGCATTGTTTTTAATTAAATTAATTCTTGAAAAAAAACATCATGCTAGAAACGACTAAAGGTGGTAACTGCGTACATTCAATATGACCATGTAATAGGTGATTGCATGTATCTCGATCAGCTACACATATTGATGATTTTGACCTTTCTCTATATGAAATAATAGTTATTCATTTAGCATTATTGAGTTATTATTATTATTATTGAGTTATTAAGTATTGAGTTATTAAGTTAATATATCTAAACTGTCAGTTTTGCTTTTAACGGTTTAAAAATGGTGATTTTCATATCAGTGACAAAAAAACGCCTGGAGGATCAAAAAGTTCAAAGACAACTAAGTGCAAGACTGATTAGACGAAAACCCACCTCAAACTTTCAAAGAACTTTCGAACAGTTTAGCAGTTTATGGATCAACTATTTGTAGACGATGGGAAAGATCCAAAAGGAGGGAAAGTGGCTACCACACGAATTGACTGAAAATGCCATTTCACACAATTTCAACATCGCGGTTTCATTACATGTCATGCAAAAGACGAAAAGCTTTCTGCGGCGTACGGTGACTGGCGATGAAAAGTGGATCTACTACGACAGTCCAAAGCGCAAAAAGTCATGGGGTAGTCTAGGGGGACTACGCACATCGCCACCGAAACGGAGTATTCATGGCCATAAAGTTTTGCTCAGCAATGTGTAGTGCATTATGAGCTGCTAGAACCGAATGAAACTGTTTTCGCAGTTTCGTTATAAGAGCTGTTAAGGATACACTGTTGCAGCTCGAATGGGAAATTCTGTCGCAGGATGCAGCGTACTCACCACACATAGCGCCTTCTGATTGCAGCTTCACACGGTTTCGAAGTACTGAAGAAGAGCGAAAATAAGTCGATCATTTCATCGCTGCCAAACCAATATCATTCTTTCGGCACGGTAACATCGTGTTGCCAGAAAGGTGGGAAAAAATTTGTAGAAAATGATGGAAAATATTTTGATTACTGTATATAGTACCAATTTTTCTCAATAAATGTCTTTTTCAAGTGAAAAAATGACGATAATACATGCAAACGCCTAATACTTTAAAATCAAGTATCTATAGTCTATCAACAAATTTCAAACCAAAATATTGAAGTCATTTACATTTTCCATGCGATGCTTGTTTATGTCTAGCCCACCCATGGCAGGAGTTCTTTTTCCAAAATTATTGGAATTATGAAAACAATTATTTAAGAAAAACATATATTAATAATATTTAAATTTCTTAAATATGTTAAGTAGGTCTTTTTCTCATAAGCAATGGGTATGGTTTATGTGGCTCGCAACGTCCTCTTCTTGCTTCAGAGCACCTCAGTGAAGATAGAATATTGGGAAATTATAGTTTAGACAACGAAAATTCAAATTGGGTGTTTCTATAAATGCTGCTATTGGTAGCATTAGCTAATGAGTACTTTCCCTTCAATGTTCCACACACGAATACCTTGCCATATACAATTTGCCAATTTTTTTATGGTTAAAAGCTTAAAGAGAAATTGACAAATATGGAAATATCGCACGTTTTTCTTCCTTAAGTCATAAAATAACAAATAAAAGAATAACTAAAATAATAAAATAAGTAAAAAAATTAAAAGTTCACAATTAAAAAAAAACGAATTAATGAATAAATATTTAATAAAGATAGGAAATGAAATAAAGAACCAAAGAACTGACTTACTTGAGTTTGCAACCGCGTAAGCCCACGAATCCACAGTATTTGGCCCGCTCGTGGCTTCTTGTCAGAGTCAATTGAATCGAACCGTTCTTCACCCAAGTTCATAGCATTTGTATACTCCTCTGGGTGACCACGCCCCCAACTGCAATTAAAATAAAAATCTATTCTTGTACCAAATTTAAGACTTTTTTAAATTAAACCCTTTTCTTATAAGTTTCTTTATTGGAATTCTGCACAAATTGGAGAAATTGTGTTGGAACTTTTAAGGGGTTTATACGTTGAAGGTGCGCTTATATTCTCACGTACGGAACATTGGAAATTAAATATCGGAAATTTTATAGGTTCTTAAGTTACGTGTATAAAATATATATATTATGTATATAATATGTATTAGCACTCTGCCACAATGATGCGAGATTGCGGTAGGCTGAAGATATAAAGAAGCTTCGTATTCCCATGTCTAGGGGACAAATTAAAGGCTCAACTTGTTGACACAATAAAAGCCGATCTTGCCTGCCTTACTATATCATATTATATGAAAAAATAAACCACTCTATGTGTATGTAAACAACTAATATGTGGTTTGAGTAACAAGAAGTACGAAATCATTATAAACAATTACAATAGCAAAATCATTGTGAAAAGATATAAGTTTTTAGAAATTGATTAACAAAAGCAGAAAAATTTTTAAAAATGGATTTAAGAAAACGCACGTGGTCGCTGGCTTCACTGGCGGAGTTAAGCAAAGCAATATAAAAACGATACAAAGAGAAGATGTTGAGTTTGGAAAGCAACTTTTAAATTGGTTAATAAACCGCCTTTATACCCTTTTTTTACTTTTTAAAAAAATATTGCATAGCATAATTTGAAATTTCATATAATGCAATATGATAAAAAAGCAAGTGAGAATATTATACTGGGGCAAGACCGACTAATGATAGCCCACACCACTTCGCCGAACACAGTGTAACAGAAAAGAATATTTTTAATCTTCTACTCAAAGTCAGACACTTTTGTGTTACCGGTCCCACGATGGGCGCCACTTTTATATAACGGAATAATATATTATATTTATATAGTGAAAATGTCAGGCGATCGGAGGTTGTAATGAATAAATGTACGTTTAATTGTAAAAGTAGCCAGTTCGGTAGCATTGGGGGAGTCCACTTTTTATCCAACAAACACTCCACAGACAGTCATACTTAAGAAATACACGCGCAGAAACCCACTTACTTAGATAGACGGACGATCGAAATTTTTTTCCGGATGGGCCAATGTTATGCCCTGGGGTATGATGCGCTCTGCCCTACGAATGGTCTCCTTTGGGCCAAAACTTTGCTTTTTTCTCTTAAAAGGAGAATTAATTGACCATATTTTTAGTAAGTTGCCAAGAATGGAGTTTATTGATAATAATAAAAAAAAAAAGAAGCGAAAATTATAAGAAATTACTAATATTATATAATATCTTTCAACGTTGATATCAGGACACAAATAATACACGAAATAATGAAAGTAAGCATTAACTTATGCTATAAACAATACAATAAAAAAGGACTATAATGTGATGATGTTTGGGTACGGCTGTATGTGATGATGGTTAGGCTGCACTGTATTTAATGATGCTTCGGTGCTGTTGCATTGGACGATGATTGGGTGTTGCTGTATCAAAGGTGACATCGCAGTTAATATTTACATATATATTTGTAACACACGGTTCTCTTCTCTTTTGTAAATAGCCATAAAAGTTTTGCTTGTTTGCATATAGTTTTCTTAAGTTAGTTACAACTACTTCGGAATTTATACGAGAAGATTTCATGGTATGTGGATTTTTTTCTCACATGTAGTGTTAACTTTCTATGTTCATAATGATGTAAAGGATTTTTTGTTACTTTACTACTCACCTTTCTATTTTGCGATTAACTTGGCATATTTATAAATATTCTTTTATTAGAATAAAATATTTACTTAAAGCCTACTGCACCAAAGATGGAACGAACCAAATCATTTTCAATGGTGTTCGTCCTTGGGACATCAATGTACAAAATTTTATCAAAATATCTTAAAAGTTGCGATCTAAAGCTTGACGACAAATTTACATCAGACAGACATCAGACAGAACGGGCAGGCTCAGGTCGATTCAAAAAATGATTCTAAATCGGTTGATATAATAAAATGAGTCTATCTTAATCCCTTCTGTATGTTACATACGTCCGCACATACTTAATATATCCTGTTCCACATGTGTTGTAGGGTGTAAAAAGATATGATTTTTAATATTTCATGATAAAAAGTAGCTCGTAATAGCAAATTGAAATAGGAATCAACTTTACCGAATTTAGACCACCTATTTTTTGAATACCACCGCATCCTCCTATGTGCGGACTTTCATAAAAAGTATGCCATTTTGCATGAAAATCACGTGTAGCTTTTGATGTATTATTACCAAAACGAATGAATAACTTTATTACGAGAAGTGGGGTAGTATATTTAATAGTCAGCCCTGTCCGGCTATAATGTGCTTACTTGTTTCCTGAATCATTTTCTAAATCGATCGGTATGATAGAAAGTGGGTCCATGTTAAGTCCTGCCGGTTGTTAAAAGCATTCGCACAAAGATAATATTGTATGCACCACAAGCTGGATAGAGTATACACATTTTTACGAAAATCATTATTTTCGATTAAATCGGCAGACGTTAAAAGCGTGCACAACATAGTTTGAGAAAGTTATTAAAACCAGATTAGATTTGATGTTTTAAGACATGTTATCTTAACATATATTTAAGTTATGAAAATAAAGATTGGCAAAATATTAAACCATTGAAATATTTCGAACTTTAACTGCCGTCTTAAAAGGTAACACCACTGTAGCAGGCTTGAAAAGACATATTTTTGACAAAATTTTTGGGACGGATAGAAAAGCAATAGTTTAATAAGCATATATTTAAGTATTAAAAGAAATAATTTTTTTGGCAGAATTTAAAAAATAGCAACACCAGAGCCGAAACTTTCCTGGCGGGGTGGTTTTAATTGAAAGAGCAAATTTGTGTCTAAAGAAATCATTTAACTTACATGGGCATGAAGGATAAAAGGTTTTTTAAAATTATTGATTCTTGTGCGATTAGAGATTATTTGAGTGAAAACGTTCAATATTTCAACAAAAAAACCAAATTTAGCTAATAACTAATATTTAGGTTAACCTGTAAAATGTTCTAAAAAACTGTGCTTCGACAAAAGCGCCTTTGAAGTTTTGATATACGTTTCACAACATTCTGTGATATTAATATGGTGATAAGAGTTGAAATAAAATGAAGTATGGAATTATATTTTGAACAGAAAGGATCCGTTTTATTTCAAAGTTACGGACACAACTTTATTGGAGACAAGAATAACTTGGGGAAAAAAAATTAGAGAAGTGGTAAAGGTGTTAAATCGGAAAAAAAGAAAATTAGTTTCATTTTGTGTCATTCATCGACTATTTGTGAATTAAGATAGCAATATAATATTTTTCATATTCGAGTTAAAATATCAACCGATAACGACTACGTGCCAAATGTTCTTTTGTAGCAACAATTATTTTGTACAAAGTTCCTAGAAAAACAATAGGGTTGAATGCAAACCGTACTCAAAAGCCAAATTCTTTAAAAACAGCAGAACAGCTACATGTACCATCGTTTCACAAATTTCATAAGGAAAATCAAAATTGAGTTTCCTATCTGCAACAAATACAGCAACATTTTATTGCATACGATGTAAATTGTCCGGGAAAACAGAAATCATTTTCCTTGTCCTGGATAAGCACAGAGCTATTTGATATCTTAAAAGACTCATTTCAAAGTGCGGACTTGAAAAGATAAACCTTTGCTGAATAAACCTTCAAATTGCCAGTCCTATAAAGATTGAATTAAGGATCTTCGCGCAAAAGATAGGCAACGTAAATTTATCTGCACCGTGGTGTAATGTTGTGGAGATTTTATTGATGAAATAATTGGCGAACATATTATTATTCACATGTAGCACGATACTGTTAGGATTGCAGTTCTACAAAAAATTATCCAACCTTGTTAGAATTGTTGTTAGTTGCAGAGTCATGTGAAGGCACGCAAATTGCAATGCAAGTTCAGAAAAAATAATGCAGTAATTGCGTGAAAAACGTTACAGTTTACCTGTTGATTTAAATCAACAAAACAAAGGCAAATTTGTGCAAAAAAAAAATAAAATAAAGAAGAGAACAGCTGATGTTGAAATAGTTGATGCCATCTGTAAGCTTATTGTAGAATATCAAAATCAACAAATTTTCATAGATTACAAGATTTTTAATAAAATTATCGAATTTCAAACGGCTTCCGGTGCTTCTATACCACATATAAATATAGAAACTTATGTAAATATCTCTTTGCCCAAATTATACGCTTTAAAAAATTTGGTATTAGGTGTTTACAAAAGTTTTGATCATATTTTCACTGGAAAAAGGCATTCAATGGAAAAAATTTGGTGCAATGAATATTAATCACAATAGCTTTCATTATTTTCTACATTTTGCGATATTTTTGGCAACATGACAATATCATCTTGAAAGAACTTATATTGGTTTGGCAGCGATCCATTCACCGAACCATTTTCACACTTCTGCAACTTTGTGGACCCGCATGCCAACCAACCCATGCGGAACCGATCTGGGCAAGTGGTAATAAGAGGAGCCATGTCCGGTCAGTGCGCTGGGTGTGACAGAACTTCCTATTTGAGCTGCAACAGGGTATTCTGGACAACTCTTGCAACAAGTGGCCAAAATGCCATTTTTAGTTAATTTGAGAGGTAGGGGGTTTACCTCCTTTTGGACCTTTCCCAGCGTATGTAAACGTCTAGACACCGTTGATTTGTCAACTGTTAAGCTGCTCGTAAGTTCTTCGAGAGTTTGTGCTCGGTTTTCGGCCAATAAGTCTTGTAATCCATAGCCCTGGGCCTTTTTTGTGTCCTTCACGCCATTTTTTGTTATTGACATCAAAACCGCTACCACTTAAACGATAGCGATCAACAAAAAGCATTTGAAGAAAAATTACATATAGTTGATGCTACTAAACTAGCTAATTTTCAAAAAGCATTGCTATTCTTTTGGATTAGAAGCAGCTTTATCACACATATACCCTATCGATTCAGAGAGATCTATAGCATTCCCTTAAAGGAGATTGGATAACCACCAAGCTAAATGTAGTCAAACTGGAAATTTTGTTATATATAAATATTATTTTTGGCATAGAACGTTTTCACCAGTTCTTGTATGGAAGAAGCTTTAAACTTTTCGCTAACCATAAACCTTTGCTAAGTGTTTTTAATCCTGTAAAAGCTTTTCCAGCATAAATTGCAATGATGGGCAACAATTTCGATGCCATATCCGTTAAAAATAAATCATAGAACTATAGGCCTTGGCAGTGCTGATTTTTTATCGCATTTGCCAATCCATTTCGACGAAGCGAAATTGTTTACAACAACATGTTAGATTATTTGTTTTTTGATTGTAATTTAATTCCCAAACACGCCACCGAAGATCCTATGTTACGTAAAATTCCATCTTTTATAGAAAATGGATGGCCCGAAAAATGTGAAGGAATACAGTCCAATTTACAACCTTTCTTTAATAGTAAATACACCTTTGCTACACACTTTTTATTATTATTATCTTGGCTGCATACTGATTTTATCCGAGTAATTATTCTTGCAACGTTGGAAAGTAAAATCTTGTCTTGAAACAGTCAGTCAGACAACGTGTGTGGCGGTTAAACATTAATGATAACATACGCCGTTCGCTATGCAATATGGTGTGGGTCATTTGCGTCGATGCCTGTTCTCAAGTTCCTTGAATGACTGAAATGCCCAATACAACAACAGGTGGCACTATTAATGCCATATCTTCAATTTTTGCCATTGAGATCACCCTTAATCATTTTGCTTAAAATGGGTTAGTCAAACGTTTTGTAAGACGAATTAAATTCAATGTTTGAAGGCATACTGAAAACAGATTTTCAACGAGAGATGCTGTATCCAAACACACTTATACTGATCGTTTCATGCCTAATGTAGATCTATAGCCGAATTACTTCATGGACGACTCTGTAGAACCCTGTGGCCTTAACTACTTGAAAAACCGAATAAAACACGGCGCGTATCAAAAAATTATTTGCATAACTTCCAGGTCAACGATATTGTATATGCCTAAAATTTTGGAACAGGCAGGAAATGGATGCCTGGAAAAATAATACCTCAAATTGGTCGAGTCCTTTATCAAATACAAATATCAAAAGATTCATTAAAACGACATATAAACCAAGCTGAAGCTGATTCTAGCAAAAATAAACAAAGAGGATTCTGAATTTCACTCTTACTTGTTTAATGGGCTTTTACAAAGGAGAGAACGGCAACACAAACCAAACTAAGAAGAATGTCAGTCTGAAAGTGTCCAACGTGATGAAGACCAACTTGAAAGTGCCATTCACCGCAATAAACGACAGAAACCTGAACTTTCTCGATATACATCACTTGATTTTAGGAGACTTAGATGAACTTTTTTATTATAAATTATTAACATTATTTAAGAGGGGGAGTAGTGTCATATAAATTCACCGTGCTATACATTGAATTATTAGTTTCTTTGCTAATAAGTAATAAGAGATAAAATAATATGAACTATGGAATTATAAGCTTCAGAGAAACGACGCGTTTTCTTCCGACGTCATGGACACAATACAAACTAACTAAATTTGAATAAAATTGTGAAAATTCCGTCCTTTTTTTACGCCATATTTGTACAAAAAGTCATACGCCGCAAAATTTCACTTTGGTCTTTCGCTTAGTTGAAAGTGCAAATAAACTGAACATTCGGATTGCAAAATAAACATATAAAATCGATCATTTCGGATAGATATGACAAAAATTAAGTTGAATTTTCTATGAAAAAAATATGGACTTTATCCTCATATACATATGAGAGAACATTTGGCCGTTTTGGTTTTGTTAATTGCTTGAGGAGTTAATTTCATTTCGTCAAGCTTTTAACTTAACTAAACATACTGATAATTTACACATTATTAAAGCCGTACAAACAATAAATCAACAATCATCAACTTTTCATCGACTTTCCTTGGAAGAACGTACAGCATATTGGTCTTCAGCTTATCGCAAACTAAATACCGGAATTAAAAATTGCAAAATTCTCTAGGTCATATATAGGTTGGGCGGACTTTGCTGTCATTTTCACATCAGTCATCGACAGCAACCATGAATTAAGCAACACTGAAAAACTTCGTGATAATGTAAAGGGCTCTCCTTTGGATGTAATTTCGTCGTTGAAATCCATTAACCATAACAATGTCAGTACCATTGATTTGTTTAAAAAATTATTTAATAATAAATAAACCTCTTGACTTTCAGACACAAAACAATCCAGTCACCAGCTTAAAACCCATATGCGCGCACCGCAATCTATATGCTCAAAAGGGGAAGTGTCTGATGGATTTCTGCTGCGTTCCATTACTTCAAACCTTGGGCAATGATGAGCTAAAGCTAAATCATGGGAAAAGCTTCTGTCAATAGACAAGTTTCGATTATAGTCTGCAATGGAATCATTCCTAGACAAGTGCCGCATATAAGAAAATATAGAAAGTTGTTGGGCAGCCAATGTGCATTTGACATATAGCCAGAAAAAAGGCTGCATCACGTGATCGGAGTGCTCTTCCGGCCGCCACGGCACCCTCATGTTCTCATTTTGCGCCTCCAAAACGCACTTCATTACTAGTTGTTCTCACTTTGGAAATTTAAACCCATCATAACTCCATGAGAAGGTCAAAAGATTGAAATCGCGCATTAATTGCTTAAGAAAGGCGCACAGTGAAAAATTGAAAATTTGATCATTTTGCAGCAAAGCACCATTTATTATTCCTCTTTCATAATACTGTCGCCGAGTCCACTCCAATTTTGTTTAAATCTACAGAAAAGCCTGCTATTTCTACAACAACAAAAATTTTCAAATATGTTATTAGCTGCAGCAGCAATCATAAAAAAGATAGCAAGACAAGGTTTTTTTGTTGATGGCTTAATTTCTAGCGGTACTTCAATTGATCAAGTCATTAAAATACGACAGGACGTTACGCCCTTCCCGCTTCGTAACTAAAAAATTCTGTTCAACTAACCAAGTCCTTTTACGTCCATCTGATTTTTATATCGTCTACTATAGTTTGTCTTTTCCACCCCATAGGTATCTACTACTACTCTTCTTTACGACCATCTCGATCTAATTATTGCTATATTTAGAAGGGCTATAATAGTTATGCATGTTTTATGAAAAAAATAACAGTGATGAGATGAAAGCTTATTCCAACCGTTGCATTCAGTATGGGTGATTTCATTTCGAAATTTTCCATCGTGCATAGGCTCGTTTTCCCGCGCTTCGTGCCGATATTACCAACATCAACAACATTACTGCGTATGATTAATGTATATAGTAATTCAAATTAAACGGTGTCATCAAAATCTCGTCTTCAACGTCAAAGATAGCAACGTCGATAACTCATACAGTTCGAAGCTCGAATTATCAGAAGTACTGCAATTATCAAAGCTCCTAAGTAGCTTCATCGGTTTATTTCCCGATGTAGGATTTAATGATCGTTTTATTATAAGTGTGACACGTTCAACATTTTTGTAGCTTGCAATATATTTCTTACTAATAAAATGGCCTGATGTTACGTTTAAACTAATTTGAATCTGACGGACATTCTTTCGGGAGGTGCATCTTCGAAAGAACGTGCATATTCAAATATTTGGAAAAAAGGTCCAGATTTTCAAAGAAACAACTTTTTTTAATAATAAAAAATCTCCATTAAATGAGAGCATACCGTCTTGGCCACCCCATTATATAACTGATCACACAACTGCAAGTACCGTAACTCCTTTGAAAAAAGGCAGTGCATGTTTCAATGAAATTTGCTATAAATCAAGTAGAAACAGACACCGCATACATTTCGTAGGGAAACAATTCATTTCCAGTGGGATCGGCCCTATGGCGGGTGCTATTTTTAAGTAGCATGCGAAATCAATTGAGCCTATTCCTTTATTATCTTTCCAGGACGTCTTGGACGGGATTTTATGTAACGCAGAATTATCTCCTTTTCTGAATCTTCGTTCGCTTTTGTGTTGTGTTATAAAAAAAACGAAACCATTTACTTTAACAGTGGGTGGGTTTCAAATTTTATCCCGCAGACACTCCACAAGCGGGTACGCCAAAGATATACACGTACTATAACCCTTTAAGGAGAAACGGATGCAAGAAACTTACTTACCGAACGGGATGATTTTATGCCCATGGCCACTCTATACTTATGATCTACATCGGCACATGATTTTACACGGGAGACCCAAGCGTAAATTCCGACAATCCCTTTAATTTATCCTCCTCTCATAAATGAAATTTAAGCTAACACATCTTTTGTTTACGAATTAATAAAACGAATATCATTACATTTAATTTTTAAATTTGAATTATAAATTTTGATATTTCAGCACATTGAACACGAATGTTTTTTTGTTTTTTTTTTTTATGGATTTCCTGTTTTCTAATTTTGTTCAAAACAATTTTGCAATCCACTTAATTTTTATCCATAGTTTTCCACATTTCCGTTTCGCTCGTCTAGAAACAATTACAACACTTACAACGATGACAACAAAAGCAAATGGCTGCCTTTACTTATAGATGGTTATAAATGTACAATACTACGATAATCAATGTATATAAAAGAATAAAAACAAGGATTTTGATCGCGCGATTTTTTTGCACTTATGATTATATGTATCTATCATCATTAAACGTTTGTATGAAAAATATTTTTTTTTTTTTTTTTTTTTGAGTTGTTGGGTAAAGTTGGACTAAGCCAATAAATTTGTGGCTTATATGTTCGAAGTGCAATACTTTACTGTGTACGAAAAATAAAGGTTAAAAAATTTTGTTTATGAATGTAGCTTTTTGATAGCTTTCATTATAATTCATATATTTGTAAAAATAAGGGTTGAAGAAAGAAAAAAAAAAAATTATTTCAACAAAGAAGTTCACTAAATGCACATTCACATGGATTTTAATTTGATCGTATTTGAATTATTTCCTTTTCCTTCCTTGCAATATTGGCCAATTAACACTAATTGTTAAAATTCACAAACACAAGTTTTGTCTTAAAAGCAATTTAACAAAAAAATTTCTTTTTCTTTTGTCACTGATATGTGTATTTAACAAAACTTCATTTACTTCCATCTCTTTTCTGCACCATTCAAATTTGCCAATTATAACGTATTTTTCGCGCAATTTTATACCATGTCTGCTTTTACCTCTTTTTTCGATTAAATCCCCATCTCTTCTCTCTATTAGCCCTCCATCAATCTTCTTTTTCTTTCTTTCTCTTTTTTTTATCGCAGGCTTACCAATCGTACAGGCGTAAGAAATATTCTTCCAGCCTGTCATTCATCGTCGTCGAATTACACAACGCAACACCCTACAATGGTGCAGAGTTGTGTTTGTAACAACACAAAAATCAAATGTTAGAAATTTGCTAAATTATATTTATTTGTCAGGCCTGAGACGAGAGTTAAACCTATGGAAGACAATGTAAACGAACAAAAACGAAGCTACGGCTTCAACTTTTATTCCCAGACCTAAAAAAACTTGACTCAAAATCATGTTGCCTTATTAATTTGGAATTGTTATTCAAAAGTGGTGATAGTTATTTAAATTTTCCTTTTGGTAATGAAATACTATTTCCATTGTCTACAATCCAAGTTTGTTACATCTTTTATGTTGTTATAGTTTATAATAGTAATTATTTTTGTTGCCATACAAACGATGAAAAGGTGTTACCGCTAGTCTAATCTATCCCAACTCAAAAAGAAAATTTTTGGAAAAAATGAAGTGGGAAAAGAGGAAATAATATAAAATTAATGTCCCACAAACATTAATATTCTAAATAACAATAAATCTTTTGCTGGCACCATTTGAAAAGAAAAATCCGATGAAAATTTTTTCTAGTTCCGCTTACATATCTGGAAAAAAATTTCACTGTTGCTGTTTTTATTTTCAATTTCTTTTTCATTTATTTAGGTGTGATCCTCATTTCTCTTCATTTGACATGAACTCTTGTATGCAAGCGATAAAAAGTATTCTTCGAGTGTCAATGAGCAAGACGAGAATGACACTAAATGAGCCAAAATGAAATTGAAAACCAAAATATCAATAATGAAATGTTGGTTCGGGAGCTAAAATTAATATTAAATTTTTTTACTTACGACAAAATTTTCGGCAATTTTCTTGTCGGCACTGATGTAACCACTTGCCCCCACACTAATGTACCAATTCCGAAAAAAATACACCAAAGCCACTGATCAATTGACAGTGCTTTCGTTGAAAATGCCATTTTTCCATATTGAATAATGATAACCTTAAATTATCAAGATAGAAATGTTATGGGACATGCTGTGTACTTACATGTATACTTACTTGAGAAATCATTGTAAATATCCAGATCGTATAAAAGATTGGGTTTGTAAAAAGCCCTTCTACCACATTACGTTGGCCATGTATTTTACGTGCATTAATTTCATTAAACAAAGTCATCATGACAAAAGTGTTAAAAATGATTGTAAAATGTTCGGTTGGACCAGCTCCTAGTTCCTGGCCACGTCCAGATTCAATATCCAATAGCCAGTCACCTGAGGTGTAAAAGAACACGCTCGTAACATCCCGTGAAACTAAATTTCTATATAGGTATTTACCAATAAATAAAAGACCAAATATAATAATCAGTTGATAAAATGCCTGCCCTAGAATATTTTTCATCATTGTGCGTGATATTAAGGGTTTTGTACGACCATAGGGTTTACGTAGTAGAAGATCAGGGGTTGGAAGCTCAGTAGCTAACGCCAAAGAAGCGAGTGTATCCATGATGAGATTCACCCAAAGCATTTGAACAGCCTTTTTGATATATTATATAAGCAATTAGCTTACCTTAATATAGTTTTAGGAAATTACACTTACTTTCAACGGAGAATCTTGAACGGCGCATGCGCCTATGAACGCTACTATTACAGCAACTACATTAACAGTCAACTGAAATTGCAGAAATTTGGCAATAGAATCGTAAACATTTCGCCCCCATAAGACCGCCTTCACGATACTACTAAAATTATCGTCAGTTAATATAATGTCAGATGCTTCTTTTGCAACGTCGGTTCCTGCAATGCCCATTGCGAAGCCAACGTCGGCTTTTTTTAAAGCCGGTCCATCATTTGTTCCGTCCCCTGTTACAGCCACAACTTCGCGGTTTTCACTAACTGTACTATCAATAATTCCTGAGGAGAAAAATATCTGAGAAATATAATATAAGCCTTTTCATAACTCTCCAATGTTACCTTTGACCAAGTTGTACTTGTCCGTTGGCGATGATCTAGCTAACACGCGCAATTTTGGCCATACCTTATCAATCAAGTGCTGTTGGATCTATAAAACACAATATAATTTCTTAAATATTAATATTTCCAATCTACATGTTTTTGGGTACGCTTACATCGCCGTTGCTATCGCGTATTCGTCTGTTGAACTCTTTACCCTCTAATATAAGGAAATCTTCATTAGGTTTCAATATACCACATTTGCTAGCAATAGAACGCGCTGTGTTGATATTATCACCAGTCACCATACGAACTGTAATACCCGCACGCTGACATTTGCGAATAGCATCAGGTACTTCGGGGCGCACGGGATCTTCAATGCCTTTCAGGTAGATATTTGTTAAATAATTTGTAATTTGTTATCAAAAAGAATACATAACCACAGCTCGTTCATTTAACTTTGAAAAAATCATAAGTGATAAATCTATTCTGATCTGTTTATTGGTATTAAAATAAGGATTTCTCTGTTTTTACGTCCAGCACGGAACGTTAGAAGTATATTAGTTTTGCCAAAGCGTTTTCAACGCTTAGACAGAAATATTAGATGTTATGTGAATGATGTATATTTTAGATAAGTTGCAAGTTCTGAATCAATGGATGTGTGCAGTAATCATTCTCCCAGTTGCAAGAATTAAGAAATTGGCTTCAAGTTCTATAGAAACGTTGGCGGCTTATGCAGATAGGTTGGTATTGAAAATGGGCGAAAAGCTCTCCCATAATAGTTAGTTCTCGGAAATAAAGCACTCGACTGCGATCGAATGGAATTTTCTTACTTGCTGCTGTTGTTTGAACGCATTAAGAACCTGAACATTTGTCTGGCCTTCCCTAATGGAAGGATACATATTAGTTTAGATTACAGTTTCCCCTCATTTAAAGAGAGAAATCACTTTAAATTTTTCAGATTAATATGCTTTTTTTTCATGACTTAATAAATGTAGCATGCTTGGGGAGAAAAGCATTTTCTAAAAGAAAAGTTTTTCTTCAAAGTTCAAACGCACCTAAAAGAGTGCCTGTGTCAAATGTGTGTCTGTTGTTCAAATGCTTTGAACGCTTTAGCAAGCTTGGGGAGAAAAGCATTTTCTAAAAGAAAAGTTTTTCTTCAAAGTTCAAACGCACCTAAAAGAGTGCCTGTGTCAAATGTGTGTCTGTTGTGAAAGTTATAATCTATTGACGTTTGTGTATTGATTGCTAAACTGTCTAGCACATTGTCTAAATATGCTAATTTTTAGAACATTTCTAAAAAAAAATATGTTAGTATAGCTTCATTGACTGGACATAAAACTAAGGGCGACTCGAAACGATTCAATGTCTCTGTTAAAAAATGAAAAGTTTGAGAGGAAATTTGTGTAGTTAATTACGAAGTCGGCTACATAATTATAAGTCCTCTTGTGTGTGTAACTTGTGAAGTATAATACGTGTGACTGTCCTTAACAGATGACACTGAAAAAGAATATTTGAACAGATTGCATAGTAACAGTAAAAATTAATAGAGAATTTATGGTATTACGAAAATTACACATTTGACATAATAAGTGCACATGAGAAACACCTGTTTTCCTAGAAAACAAAATTTCTTAGAATAGAATGCAAACATAAAACTGCAACAATTTCCATTTTATTCATTTAAAAAAAAACCTTTGAAAAGAGGTAGGAAAGGGGCTTTTGATAAGTTTATTTAAACAGCATGGTTTCAAAATTGATTGCTTTTTTGACTTAAGATAAAGTTATAAGCAAAAAATATACTTTAGTCCCATAAAAAACATAAACAGTCCATATACAGCGAAAACATCACTGAAAGATCCGAAAAAAAAAATATTTTTAGTTAACGGTAGTAGGTATTTGTGCTTGTGCGTACATTTAAATAATAATTCATTAATTAAAGTGAATGAATCCTTTCCGTAAAACGCCAGAAAAGCACAAATCAACTTCTCAAGAGATTAGAAATTTGATTATAAAGTTAAGAAGGGAAGAAAAATCACACAGAGAAATAGCAACAGCAATTTTAATTAGCCGTGCCATTGTTCAAACTATTATAAAAAAAGAAAATAAGCACCGTTCAGGCTAATCAAACAATCTTACAGAATGTGAAAAACGAAATATTGTCAGAACTGTAACAAATGAAATCAAAACCGTTGTAAAGATCCAATGATTTTCATAGCCATATTTCAAGAAAAACAAAAACGTGTATAAGCGATGTGATAAAACGCCTCGAGATGCAAAACTCCACAAAAATGATTATAAAAATTTTTGGAAAACCGTAATTTTTAGTAGCTAGTTTTTGTTTAATATATTCCAATGCGATGGTAAACAAAGAGCAAGAGCTAATATAGCGATGGCAATCCAAAATTTATTACCAAATGTAAAACATGGTGGAGGATTTGTCATGGGAATGCATTTCTACGAATGGCTATGAAAATCGTTGGATCTTACAATGGCGACATTTTTAATGGCCGCGTATATTAGTGTAAAGGGATGGGATCTGTCGATCTGTTTTTGCCACAGTCTTTACCAAAGGGCAATGATCGGTTTAGTGGCAGTAGATGAAAACTGCTATTTCATTTTTTATTCTATTCTTTTTTCTTTTTGTAATCCTATCTTTAATTTAGATATTTACTAATATGTATCTGATATTAACGATGGAAAGAAATATAAGAAGAAAGTTTGCTTTTGGCATTAATAAGTGGCAAATATTCAAAACAGAAGAGAAAACCGGAGCCCGAGATCAGTTTGTAGGTAGTGGGGGCAGGTTTACTGTTACACGATTTATGAAATTGAATACGTTTTGCGTTCAATGCTGGGCAGATGTTCATTAGGCATCGGAATCAATTTGATTCTTTCGTGGGCTTGGTAAATTATGCTATAGACAACAATAAACCCTTTAAAACGCACACCGAGACTATTTTAAGTACCATAAGATTGCTTTAAAGTTGAGATTAAAATTGACTAAGAAAATTTAAAATACATGAAAATTACTTTAAAATTTGTATTAAGGATACATTAAAATTTACTTTAGAGGTTCCCCTAAAAATACATTCCTACTACTTACTAGCTAATGTTAAAAATGTATCTTATGTAAGTCCTATTTTTGAAACTTATGGTTAAAGTTGCCTTAAACTACTCGAAGTTGGCTTTAAAATCAACACTAAAAATAAGATTAAAGGCTTATCTAAGGATTGGTGTAAAAGAAGTACTTTAAAACTAATTAAACTTTTATAGTCAAAATCAACTAAAACTTATAAAAAAAATTAGGTTAAAAACTTGCTAAGAACTAGTGAAAAAGTTTATTGTTAAATATATGCTAACCTGATAATAAAATTTGCCTTCAGAATCCATATAAAACTTATATTATAAAACATGGTCACAAAGAGCTTATTGCAACATCTGAACGACATGCTTTTCTTTTTATGTGAATGTATACTATTGTGGTAATAATAAAAATACCTATTGCAGTGAAAAAATTTGCAGTGTTATTTGTATTAGCGACAACAGGGAATGACGTGTGCATATAGTAATGTTCGATTGCCAACAACTTGTGATTCCTACTGCATGTAATGTATCGCTAAGCCATACGTGAAATGTTTGTTAAGAAGATAAGTGCGTCTATTTATATCTATATATATTTAAATTTTTTTTGTCTTATTTCTTATGTGTTTTTAGAGGGCAAGTGCAATGGATTTGTTATAGCAAAGTAGAATGTGTAATGAGAAATATGTGTATAACAGGAGACTCGATACTGATCTAATGGACAGACAGACACAGAAACGGATTAACGAACATGTTACAAAAAATGAACCGAAAATAGACGATGATTGAAACACGTACAAAAAATAGATTACAAATCAAGAAGCGAATATGAAAATAAAAAAACCGAATAACATATTATTTAATCGAACCTAATTTTTGTGTACTTTTGGTTTGGATGGTTACTGAGTTAGTCTGTGGCAAACAAAAAACTCATGTAAGTTCTACCTAGCACCAGAACAAATGTTTGTCATTATATGCGCTGTGATAATGAGCAATAATCATTACTTTGCTTTTGAAAACGCAGGTGTTTCATTTTGCGTGGTATTGTAGGCGTGTCCTTCGACCGATTTAAATGCAATTTTGCAACCAGGAAAACGTCTAATATAGACAGTGTAGAGAGGGACAGAGGAAATGCTTAAATCGTTTCAGAATTTAATGCTGATAATAAATTCATGTATTTTATGATATCGTAGGACCACTCATAAAATGTGGATGGAAATTTTTATCTTTATGTCTACTGTAATTTACATGTAATAGCCAAAAAATCCATGTGTCCCCAGTTTATTTTACATAATAGACGTGCCGTTGGAGCGATTTGGCTCATTTGCAACACCCACCAGTCTGCGTGAACTTCCAATTTTGCTGCCAAATTTAAACCCAATATTCCTCATTCTTTCGCAGCGCATATGACAATGATGGAATACTATGAAAAGAAATGTATTAAGTCTAAGCAAGAAATGTTTACATGTTTAAAGATGTTTTACTTGTTTGCGTAGTCCAAACAAAAAATCATATATTTCAGCCCATTTTTTATTTTAATAAATTGAGCTTTGGGGATATTTATTTTTAGAACTTAAGCGTTCGATACTTTGTCTCTTTCAATAAAACCTATGTAATTATGAATTGATCAATTTCTGCTCTTGAATCATATACCTAACGCGATAAAATGCGCGGCAAAATTAATTTATGGAGTTTGACTAAAAGTGAACACGAAGAAATTGATTGATTTTGAAAACGACTGTTGTACGAAAAAGACTTCTGAAAGTCGCGGGTTTATCAAAACTATATAGTTATGTATGTGTACGTCTGCGTGTAAACAAATAATGTACGAGTGTTTCATAATGCTGGCAGCCGACACTTTTAGAGCGGTTATCTTGACAGTGGGAAAATAATATCTGTTGTACTGTGAACTATCTACTTTGCGTGTAGGTAAGGGGATGTTTTTGCTGTATTGGATTACGATGGTTTGCCCTCTCATATTTTCGCAATTAGGCTCGGCTGCCAAAATTAACGAACAAGTCTGATATAAAAGCGACGAGGTTGTGAACAATATTTCAAGATTGCAAAGAGTGGCCAATTATTCATGGTGTACTTTCATTATCATTATTGTTATTATAATTATTATTTATTATACAACTTAACCATATGAATTAAGTAGGCAGGGACCACGAGGACTATTAAGCTCGGGAGCAATCGGGGAGTATCCTCGCCCCTAATTTGGAACGTAATTAAAGACGACAGTTTTGCAACATTCCAAAAGCCTAATAAGTAACAATCGCGACAACTAAAACAGTGTCCACGGGTTCAATCTCAAGTGCGGTAGACTTTACTTTCGTTGTAATTATAATAAGCACTCAATAGGTAACGGCATAACATTTACCGATTGAGCAGCGCGACCTGCTAAGAATCTAGCAATAAAGTAGTAGAGAACTTGTGCAAGTAGCGTTCGTGTGCCGAAGATAACCAAGGCAACTAAGGTCTTATTCAGAAATCATTATTATGTAGGATAATTTATAAAAAAATGAGTACAAAAAAGCTATATATATATATATGTATGCACATTTAAATAATAGTTAGTTTTTTGCAATTGAAAAGTAGGTATTTGCATTAATTGTTATAATATAAAAAAATATTAATTTGCAAAAGTGATAACATGACGGAAAAAAAAATTAAATATTAAAATGAATATTAAAAGTAAAAAAATTAATTTGTAATAATATACACTTTTTTTATACTGCGTGAGAGTTCTGCACATTGTGCATATACTAACAGAAGAAAAAAGAAAAGAATGCACCTCTAGGGATGTCAAAAGAAAAAAAGAAACGACATTCGAATTTTGAAACTAACACGCAAGAGCTTTAAAAAAAAGCACGGTTGATTGCAAACAAAAAGAAAAAACGACGGCTTTGTACGCAAATTCGGAGTTGATATCTTGTATTAACGCATTTAAATAGACAAGATAAATAAGAAAGAAAAGAAATGGCAGTACGAAGTGCATAATTTAGAATTGAAGACTCGTATTAGTACATTGAAATAAATAAATTAACCTATATAAAACTGATGGCTGTGTGTACTCCACAAGCAAGGCTGGAATTGAACAGCAGCCATTAAAAAGGACATAACTAAAATAAGAAATAAAGCCTATAACCTATGTGTACTATATACTTTCAGTTTTCTATTATAAATAATAATTATGATACAGTTAATATTTAAATAAAAGCGTATATAGTAGACCGTGTATAATTTTCGTTTTAATTTTTATTTTTCATTGCTGCTTTATTAGCCCTAATTAGCCGTGACAATGCGCTTTCTCGACAATTGGAATAAAACCTTATTATAAATATTGTCAAGAACAGTCGCAAGCCTATTCGTTTCACTCATTTATCATGCATATATTATATAAAAATGATGCTGATTTATGTGATCATAATAATAAATTATTATACATAACAAATTATATATACTGTAATAGTTTTCAAAGCTATTTCTATGTAACGGAACTCTTTGAAGTAAGAACAATATTGCTTCTCAAAATACAAAAGCTGATTTCGCGTTTTAAACTTCTCTTTCTGCTTTTCGTGCTTTCGTGCTTTATTCCTTTACTATTTTGATTTACAGCGTTCACCTTTTGCATGGTTTCCTCGAATAATTTTATATGCAACAAATTTCTATCTATATCTATATATACATATATATGTGATAATATAGTTACTATTGCCTTTACTCACTTCTATTTTATTCCTGTTCATATTGTTTTTAAAAATTTGTCGTTTTTTTTAAAATTATTCTTCACAAATATATATGTGTATATGTACGTATATAAATAGAATTAATGTTGACTAATCTTCGTCGAAAAATTCCTTTCCACTTTTTTTTTCTTTTACAAAAATTTTCAGTTAGCTCAGTCCAAAAAATTTTCTATTTTCCCCGATAACCACTTGTTTTGCTACACATTGTATGTGACGTGCAAAATCGGACACCAGATGTTTCGCTAACATTTTATAATGCCAGACACAACATGGTGTGCCAAGCCAAAGAAGGACAGGTTTGCAAGAATCTTTAATCTGAAGGGCTGGCAGCTTGCACCAATGCAACAGACCTTTAGGTCGCGATACTGATTGCCCATGTGTAACCATACAACACCACACTACAAAATTAACACAAATCTTTTACAAGAACAAACACATACTTCATTTATTTGCGAGTTTGATTTATTTTGCGTCATGTGGTACCTTTGAGTAAATGAATATTACTCTTTCCTACTAGTTTATTATAAAAACATGGCAAGCCCCAGAGAGCAAATATCATAAGAAAAAAGTGTAGTATGCAGTAAAATAATATCAAATGTAGCAATTACGATCGTTAAAAAGCTAATTGATGGAGCAAAATTGTAACAGCAATTAACAAAATTTTTAAATTACTGAAACGGCAAGTAGCATGTGTTTAATCAAGTTAATTAGGTATGTTTTGTCAAGTAAAATTCTGCCTCATTTTAAATGGAGAAAGTTATATTGCGGTAAAAATTCCTTATTGAAGGCTTCTTAACCAACCAACTGATATTTACTGTGGCATGTAGTTTTTAAAATTGGAACATGTATATGTACGTACCTACTACACACAAGCAAGTTAAATTGCTTATAATATTTTCCTCGTCGTCAAAATTGGGATCATTCTCAATGTGAACTTCATTTACTGCAGCTTTTGACGGAACAAAATCCCGATACGCAATACAAATTGTACGCAAGCCATCACAAGCCATAGGTTCAATAACTTCACGAATGAGACGCTCCTGCATATCACGTGTAAACTTTTCTAAGACACCATCATGACCGTAAATAAATGCACACCTATGGGAAAAAAAGTGGGAAGGTGAAAACGTAATATTCAGTTCAACTTACTTTTTCAATATAATTTCCGAAGCACCCTTACTATAAAGTCTGAAACCTCCATTTGGTCTAGGTATAACAGTTCCCATACTTTTTCTAACAGAATTAAAGGTATAAACACGAGTGAATTTATCCTCAGTTATCTCATCCCTTATCGTCTGATATTTCACACCCAAACCCTGAACGAAGCCAAGTAAAGCACATTCGGTTTTGTTACCAACCTGGGTCGGTAAATCACCGGGGTTTTGACCAGGCTACAATGCGAAAAAAGGATATTATATTATTTGTTTATGAAAAAAAGAACGTTACTACTTTACTGATTTAGTTAGTTTGATATGAAATGTGTGATATTGTAAAAAAGGCTTACCAGAATATTTGATGTGTATGCTGAATTCACACTTATGCCCTGGGCTATAAGTGTGCCCACATGGCTCGGTATATCATTTAAAGTTGGCAGGACTTTACAGAGTTTTTCACAAATGTACGATTGCACGACAGTCATACGATTTGTAGTAAGAGTTCCAGTCTTATCAGAGCAAATGGCAGTGGCATTTCCCATTGTCTCACATGCGTCCAAGTGACGTACCAAATTATTATCTTTCATCATCTTCTTAACTGAATAAGCCAGAGAAAGAGTGACAGCCAAGGGAAGACCTTCCGGCACCGCAACTACTAACACGGTTACACCTATAATTAGATGCTTCACCAAATTATTGGCGTATGTATTCTTCCAAGGTTTTTCTTCGATAACAAAAGTCTTTATGCAAAATTGAATAACTAATATAATAACCGTTAATACAGCGATTGTTGAACCGGCATAGCCAATTTGTATTGCGAGCTTTGTGAGCTTTGCTTGTAATACAGACTTTTCTTTCTTGTGGCTTGTTTCGGCAGCTACACCTGTTGATTGTTGAACGTGGTTACCATCCGAATCCGACTTAACAATATCCGATGTCTGCATCTTGCAAGGTGTTCTGTCATCGTCTCCTGCATTGGAATTCACAAGTATAAAAAAAGATACGTTAGAAAAACGCGATTACGAATACTTTAATTATTGTTCCTGACCCCAATTTCCCATATTTTCATAGTCGTTCTTAAGGTATGTCGTTATTTTTCTTCAAATGCTTTAACTGCTTAGACAAGCTGTTTTTCCCTCTGTCACACCTAGCGCCAATGCAAGATGTTTGCTACCTATGTAATTTCTCTGAGAACAGTCGGACAATATTAACAAAAAAGGTAAAATATTTCTGCGGCTAGATTTTGAATTGATTTAGGTATATCGATCCGCCCAGATGTTGTTGGAACATACAAAATATTCTCAATTGATTTTTACATATGAAGGTAACAAAAAGACGTTCTCCATACAATGGTCTGGAAGAAATTTTAAAAATTTTAAGACATTTTTATTCAATTAGTTGTTGTATAATTTCCGTATTTATAAGACAATATAAAGATTGTATTTCCTTTTTTTCTAGCAGTACAGTAATAGAGAAACTACCACCCACACATGTTAACAAAGCAAAAAAAGATCCTCTCAATCTATGCTACACAGTATTTTTCAACCACTGATGTAAGTCTAGAAATTATGCGCCTCATAAACATATGTAAAATTATATTACGTCATTAATTATATAATCACCTGTTAAACTTTTGGACTTTTTCGCCTTTTTAGCTTCTACACACTCATTCATTGATTCATAAGTGGAGTTTTGTATTTGTTTTGATTGATTGGTGATGTTGTAGGTGATGATGCAGTTTTTAAGTAATTTTAGGTATTTTGTTGGTGCACGTAGTTGTAATTATATGTTAGAAAATGTAATGTAATTGGTAGGTGGCCGTCGATTATATTACGTACATGCAACACGTACCATAACAAAAAAGACGTAATATGAAAACAAAAAAAAAAAAAAAAGAAAAGGGAAATTTATAAATGTCGGGCTTAAAAGAAAATGCATATTCCACATACAATACTGAGTATATTTTTTCTACACATTTTTTAATTAATGATCAATTAAAAAATTTTAAAGAGAGAGATAGGAGAAAGTGTGAAAAACACCATATAAGTATTAATCTTTATTTGCAATATTTGTCTAAAAAGAAAAAACATATATTTTACTCTATTACGTGGTTCTTCTTATATCCATTACAACCGTTAAAAGTTAAAAGTTTGCCACATAAACTCTTTCGTTTGCTCTTTTTAGGTGAGTTTTGCTATGTTCGTCTCTCAATCTCCAACCAAGCGTAACCATAGCCTCGTTTTAGACCGTTCAAAATGCAATAGACATAACAAGTAAGAACTTTCAACATGCACTTTAATTTTATTGGTGAATTCTAAAAATTGCCGTGATCGATAAACAAACATAAAACAATTATTGAAACGTAATAAAGATATATGGTGGAGATATGGACATATTGCCTGCAAAAAATCATCTTGTTTCACTAAATAGCATGCGCATTATTAAACCGGGTGAGAAAGTTGTATTCGCCCTGCGGCGAATTTTGATGCTCGTCAAAAGTAATGTTTTGTAATATTCGAACATATTTAATTAAATTTGAGCATATTGTTTAGTTGATCGAGACGATTTTTACATTGCTCTTTAAATTTTCCTTAAAAAATATTTACACCGCAATAGAGGTCAACATCGTAATAGCTGTAAGTTATATTTTTTGTCTATTGTGGGCGTGCTTTTTCTACCAACTAAGCCCTATCCGGGCTGCAGTCTTTGATTGTTTTCATAAATATATTTTCAGACCAATATTTGCTTTTAACCATAAGTCATAGTTTTTTGCTTCTTGTGAGCAAAATTGTGACAGAATTGTGCAAACTTGGCTCTAGCCAACAACTAGGGAGCTCATGTAGTAAAATTTCAACTTCCTTTCTTCTTTTTGGCCACGACAAAAACAACACAACGGAAGAGAACGGGGCTGTACATACTTACAGCATGCTGCAAACGGAAGAACAAAACTAATAGGTTGGAGGAAATGTTCTGTCGTGTTTTAAATAGGCAGGTAAGTTTTCTTGTAAACAAAAAAACATCTGGCTAGTGAGTCATTCGAATTTTTAAATTATTTTTTACCTGTTGCATAATATAAAAGGAGTCTTTTTTACCGTTCATCATTTACTTGTGATATTTAAAGTGAAAAACATGTCAGTAGATAAAGTGCATTTACGACAACGCATTTTGTATGAATTCCAAATATGCCTCGGTTGCATGTGAAAATTTATGTGCGGTATTTGGAAAAGATATTGTAAATGTTCGTACTTGTCAAAGATGGTTTAGCAAATTTCGTTCCGGGGATCTGAGCCTGCAAGAAAGTCATCGATTTGGACGACCAAACAAGATCGATAATGATGTTTTGCGATCCATGTTGGAAAATAATCTACATTTAACACGTCGAGAAATTGCAGAAGAGTTAGGCATTCATCATACAACTGTTGAAGATCACGTTAAATCTCTTGGATTTGTGTTAAAGCAAAGTGTTTGAGTCCCATATGAATTAACGGAAAAGAATTTGTTTGATCGTGTAAGAATGTGTTCCTCACATCTGATTAGACACAATGTGGAGCCGTTTTTGGACAAGCTGGTTAAGCTGGAAAAGTGGATTTTCTACAAGAATATTGAAAGAAAAAAATCTTACTGCAAACCAGGAACATCATCAGCAACAGTTCCAAAACCATATATTCATCAACGAAAAGTATTGCTTTGTTTGTGGTGCGACTAGAAAGTCCAGTGTACTACGAGTTGCTGAAACAGGGAAAAACCATTAACGCGGATCTGTACTGCATTCAGCTGGATAAATTGAATGCAGCTATCAAAGAAAAAAGGCCTGCATTAGCGTGTAGAAAAGGGATAGTGTTCCACCACGATAATGCTCGACCGCATGCTGAAATGGTGACACAAGATAAACTGAATGCATTAAGATGGGAAGTCCTTAGTCAACCACCGTATTCACCTGACATTGCACCATCTGATTATTACCTGATCAGATCACTGCAAAATTATCTAATGGGAAAAAAATTCAAGTCTTTTGAAAGTGTTTCTAAGGCAATTGTTGACTGTTTTAATTCCAAGGACAAAAACTTCTACAAAACAGGAATTCACAGGTTACGTAAAGAATGGCAACAGGTTGTAACAAATAACGGAGCATATATAATTGATTAATATACAATTGATTAATATTAACACGGATCGTTTGAAGCCTCAAATTTACACCTTCTCTCGAAATTCAAACAATAATTTTAACCTTAATTGTTTTCACTGACTTTACAGTCAACAATCAAACGACCCAATACTGAGACCGCTGCCTCAGCTCTAATTAAAAAGACGATAAACCCTGAAATCATCATCGCCCTTCCAATATAAAGTCTTTAAATCCAGAGACCGTGGCACCCATCACAGACAATCTTTGTTCTGATCACGAAGTGATTATTGAGTCTACCAATTCCTCAAACCTATCTCAAGTCTCTGAACGTATTCAAAAATTACATACATAGTGCCAAGCCCACCTCTAAAACAAATTTTATTATTACTTCCGCCACGCGTCTATCCCGCGATCTCCATAAGAAAATTCTTAATCAACGACGCTCTTCTAGGCTTCTAAAAAATCATACCATCTCTCAGGCTGGAAAAACGTAAAGACTGGAAACAATTTTGTGAAAATTTCAATAGCGACATGTGAATTTCAGATGTTTGGCGTACTGTGAGAATTTTTAGGGATATCACTTCCTCTCTTTGTTCCATACACACACAGCTCTTTAACGACTTCTATGAGCAGCTTTCTGGTCCTAGAATCTCCTTTGTATCACTTGATGAGGAACGTAATGATTTTTTCTCGACTAACATATCTCTCTCTGAACTCATTAGTCTCTCAAAAGTCTCACCTCCGGGCTTAGATGGTATTCGTAACAATCAATGTTGAATATCGAAAGCAGATTAATTCTACTAAAAGAATTTAATAATATTGGAATTACCGGTTACATATCTTCTTCGTGGTACGACTTCCAAATCTTCACTTAAAAAAAAAAGGATAGCTCGCTAGCTAATCGTAGTTCCTACGGATGTATTGCCTTATTTTCCACGCTTAGAAAAGTTTTCGAGAAGGTGTTACATTCACCTTTAGAATGGTATCTCGAGTCTAAATGTATCTTAAGCAATTTTCGATTTGGTTTTAGACGTTACAGATTTGCCCAAGACAACATTGTCACTTTGGAGTCAGCAATCAACTTAGCATTTGCTAAGACCCACATTTTCATTGTCCGCTTTCTGGACATAAATTCAACGTTTGATTCTGTCGATATCTTAAATTCTATTCTTCCCTCTTAGAATCTCCCTACCTAATTCTGTAATTTACTATATGACTCTTCTCCATAACTATACTACTATATGACTGTCTCCATAAGAACATGTTGATTAACAACGATGATGTTGTGGTACAAAGAAGATCTTTTACAGGTGTTCCTTAGGGATTTGTATTGAGTCCCGTTTGCTGTAAGTTATATATTAGGGAAATTTTCAGTTTCCTTCCTGAGAACATCTCAATTTTGGGCTATGCTGACGATTTTGTTAGTTTAAGTTCTAACTCTGATGCAGATTTGTGTAGGCGAACTTTGCAATCTGCCTTCATAACTACTCCCTCTAGAATCACTCCACATCAAATACGTGGTCTTTTCAAAAAAACGAAAGAGCCTACGGTTACTCTTCTTCTTATATATGGTCCTTCTATCCCACTTGTTACAACGTTCGACTTTTTAGACTTTGTTCGAAACTTTCTCCTGCAGCTCACATTGACAAAATTGCCAAACAATGTTTTCAACTCATTAACGTACTGAAATCCCTTTGTGGTATTTTTTGTGGCTTTTTGTAGGATTAAATTTAGTCAGGCTAAAATTAAAATACGCTTGTTCGCTCTTATTGGACATTTGAAATGAGGACCTTCTGAAACTATGCAATGTCAATGCCTTCGTCTGACTCTTGATGGCATGGAATCTACACAACCATTAAGTTTGGAACAGATGGCAAATGTTATGCCTCTACAAGAAAGATTTCGTTTACTTGCCAATTTTTCATCTAGTAAAATTCTACGTTTTGAGAATCATCCGGTCTTACCTTTCATTTATGTCTTTATATAACTTAATTCCTCTCCTTCCTTTTTTAAAATTCTTGTGAACAAAATTAATAATTTCAGCATTCTAAGAAAAAATTTACATTGCTTATTCAAATTCCTGTTGGTCCTCAATATTTTCTACCAGTAATTAACTTCTTACCAGTGAGTAAATCCACAGTTACCCCGGCAGAAGTGCATTACCGTTACTCGCACTTGGTCAATATCAAATGGAAGGATTTTTCACTCATCTTTACCGATATTGTAGGCAGCGATTTTTGGTGTCCAAATATTAATATAGAAGCTTACTTCTCAAATCGCCAATGTAGCATTGTATTTTCAGCAGTGTCTTGCGATCCTGAAGGTCATCCGCTTAGCGAGTACTTATCAACAGAAATTCCTTATAGTGTCAGACAGTAAATCGGTCTTATCCGCTTTTCAATTATTTCCCTTTGGTAAAACTCACCCATAAATATTAGAAATCAGATCCTTACTTTATAGCTTCAAATCTGATGCATTTTGTTTTCACTTTCTCTGGGTGCCCAGTCACATGAGCATTCTTGGTAACACCAATGCATATAAAATAGCATCTTTCAGACCATCTCATTTTAATGATCATGTTCTGATTTCTGCAGATTTGATGGCCATCGACAAGAAACAGTAATTTTTTTTTTTGGCAACAGTGATGGAATAATTCACCTTATGGTCGTCACTTATGCTCTCTATTCCCATAAATAAATAAACCTTGATTTATCAATTGAGGACTAAGACGCGACATTATTTATCCTTATCAACAGGCTGATATTTAATCGCACGAGATGTAGTGATCATCTATTCAAAATTAACATAATGAATAGCCCTTTATGTACATGTGGGGTCTTACAAGCTCCTGATCATATCCTATTTGTCTGTCCGAATGTTACCACTTCCATCCGCCATGCCACACTTCGCAAATTAGGTATATGTGGTCTTCACTACCGCAGCATTCTTGGCATTTTACGTTCTCACAATTTAACGGCTTACTTCGCAATCTTTTCTTTTTTTTAAATCATGTCATCAAGATATATAAACATGTACAGTCAAATTATGAACCCACTATCTTTCACACTTTTTTACTCTTGCACTCATCATTTCTTTCATATGATTTATTATACTCATATACTACATTACTTCTTACACAACGGAATTTATTCCTCAGTGTTCTGTTCTATTCTTCGTGGCGGGCCAGTAATATGCAAATTTTAATAAAAATAAAAAAAAAACGACCTAGTGGACGTATAACACGCAAAGTGAAAAACACTTTAATGAAACAAACATTAAAATGAACAAATAATAATATTATATATCAAATCTAACCCCAACAAAGAGCTCTATGCTCATATTGGACCTTTTTTACATATCTCGGCGAATTTTCGAAGAAGTAAAGTTTAGAAACAATTTAAAAAAAAAACAAAACTTTTAAAAGAAAATTACATTTTTCGATCTTACATAACTGATGATCCTGCCAAAATAAAAAAGGAAGAACAAAAAAACAGCGTTCATATCAAATTTGGACAACAGTGGCGATATTAGTAACCACAGTACGACGCGAGGAGAAAAACTAACGGCTCGTAATAGTAAGAAAGCTTGTAGCACTTTGGCAATATTGGCAAACACGTCTAAGAGCAATAAGCCTGTGCATTATAAAATTATTGATAGCGTCGATATCTGAAAAACTTTATAAAAATTACCAATTTACCACCAGAACACTTACCTAGCGCCCGTTATGACATCAAACAACGCTCAACTGATAGCGTAAAATAATAACGGAAACTTCGTGCCAGTGATCGCATCACTTTAAACGGACAGCAACAAGGGAATCCGCATTACTTTTGTTTATGCATATTCTGATTGAACGCAGCGTGGTGGTGGAGAATCATTCTACTTATCACGAAACAAGCCAAAAACATTTTTGGTAAACGTTTGCTCAGTCGAGCTGTCAGTAATATTAACAACTCCATGCAGATCTACAATCTCAATTTGAAAAGCAACAACAAAAGCATTATCAAAGATAACAACAGCAACAATAAAATCAAACAAAAATTCTTGTCTAAAACCAATAAGATGAGCTGTTATACTCATTCAGAACATTATTATCAGTAACTAATTCAATTCGAACCATTTTAAATCGGACATATTTAATTGTTAAATTGTTAATTTAATACATATATTGACATACCTAGACACTACATTATAAAATATTATTATTATTCATGTTCATGTATTATTTATTATTTTACATTATATATAACTTATATTGTAAGCCCTACCTCTAACTATGTTCCAATCATTTATTAGCCCTAGTGCGAACAATAACAAAACAAACGCTAGCAATGAACATACCACTGGCCATGAGCAAACTCGAGTCCGCTTGTCTATTATCTAACCACTTCGTCGGCCAAATTATCATGATTTCAGAAATTTGCCTCAAAGATACACTATGATTACACCGTTACTTCACTGGCACAGTTAATAATAATGTCGCGCACAGCCCTCGACTTAATACAAAACCTTCCCACTACAATAATAGCTACACCTACTTAAGAAACCAGTTAATTGAAAATTTCTTTTTAATCAAGAAAGCTAAAAAGCTAACCTGATTAAAGATTGAGAAACTCATGCTGGTTCCAAGTTAGACTTCAATCTATTAAAACAAATATTACTCTTTGCAAATTTCTCAAAACATTCAATACTTGAAGGCGTAGAATATAGGCAATGTTTCTCGAATGTTTAAGAGAGCAAACGATTTGTGGGAAGTCGTCCACTGTCCGGAAGCTACTGCTAATGACACTCCTTATTATTCACCATAATACGCAACAAATAATACTCGCGTAGATTATCTACTTTCGCGTAACAACCAATATTTGTGAAAGTTTCAATAAATTATCGATTGATATTTGCGACTATACTTATCAAAATAAATGCCGACAGAGAAGTGCCAGCGGAAGTGCTAAGCGACGTTCTCGGAAGGTGCAAGGTTGGGTTTGCACGTATCACTTTCGCTTTAGCACTAAGGCCAAACTATGTGAGCAACTTTGTAATTTCATAAAAGGCGAAACGTCAATATAGATGGTCCAAGTAGTCGCTCCCTTGTATTCGATACAATCTAAATCTTTTTTAAGAGATGGCGGTGCAGAAATTTCGGCATTGCCAGCTTGTTAAGAGATTACAAACCTTCTTTCGATGCAGTTTTAACAGCCTCCAACGATTCATTCATTTTCACGTTTAGCAAAAAGCTCCTAATGTTAAACTTGGTCTACGTAGAGAATTTTTTTTGCCTTTAGCCCAGCCAATTTATCCAAACCCATAATTGGCGTCAATTTCTTGGATAAATATGATTTATTAATCTACATCAAACGCAAATGTTTGATTGATCCACTCGCTAGTCTACAGGTGTAAGCTAGCCCTTCTACCTACAATTGGCGTTACCGAAACCATTTTCCGTGGAGAATAGATATCCTAGCCTCCTAAAGGAATTTCCTTCTACACGAACGAGACTACAATAAACCTTTTAAACACTTTACTGTCCATGGAGTTCCAACAGAACGAGCATTACCTTTTTTTGAACATAGAAGATTCGTTACCAAAAAGGCAACGTAACGAGTGGCGACCATGCGGAGATTTCATATTTAATATTGTTACTTAGTCAAATCCTAGCACCAAATTTCCATGATTACCGAAGATATTCATTCACGACGCCTTTCGGCATATTCAAATTTATTCGCATGCCTTTTGTCCTTCGCAATCCTGCTGAATCTTTTTAACGTTTTGTTAATCAAGTACTTTATGGCAAAAATGCGTGTTTATGTACGTTGATGATGTTTTTATTATTATTTCGAAAGAAGAAAAACGTAATGAACATTTAAGGACGCTTTTCAAAAAACCGTCGTACGGAGGGAAGTGGAAATACCATAATATCGGCTAAATTAAAACCGTAAGAAAAGAAGATGATTTGCTCTTCTTTCTTTTTGACTGAATCGCCGTAGAGGTAGGACGTAAAGTCCGGCGCGGCAGGTGCCGAATTAGTATTAATCAGGGTAAAGATCGTCCGTACCGTCGTACAACCATCAACAAAAGGACAGTTTAAGCTAGGATTGTGTTGTTATAATTAGGGTCTATAAGAGTCTAAAGCAACGGGAAGGGAACATACCGGAAGTAAGGACATTTGGATGACTCGCTGAGGCTACCGCAGCATCATTTATTTGGATAGGAATTTTTTCTAAATTAAAAAAAGAAAAATTCACGTGCTCACATGACACCCGAGCAGGGACACATTAAATGATAGATAAATCAAAGAGGCGGTGGTAAAGGCAGTGCAGAAGAATATTTGGAGAAATTGAAAATGCAGATCGGTCCGGGTAGCAGCCAAATCATCCGTTGAAGGAAGGTTTGCTGTAGTCAAGGAAAAAACCAGCCAAATGACCTGTTGGAGAAAGAATTGCATAGTCAAGGATAAATAGTAAGTACAATTACAATTTTTCAATGATTTGAGGAAGATCTTAAACATTTAGAAGGAGTAAGATTGGCGTAAGCCAGGAAAACAATAACTTGGGAAAATCACTTTTTTTATAATTATAATCGGGCGAAATAATAAGGTGCTTACAGCCAAAAAAAAAAAACCTCTTGTTATCATTGTGTATGGAGAGAAATTTTCAATTTGAATATATACTCAGTAACAAAAGCACCGACCGTTTCTCTTCGTTTTTCAAAAAAAAAAGGAAACGAAAAGTGAATGATCAAAATGATTTCTCTCCGGGATAAAATTTTGATAAATGCAAATAAATAAATAATTTTTATTCACCTCCGTTCGGAAAATTTCAATTTCTATGTTAAATTCTCATAAAATATTGTACGTAGAGTGTAGGATAGGGACTTATATTGAAAGGACAGAATATGACGTCTCTGTAGTATAGTCCGAATAGGGAAAATGAATTATCTGGTAAGGCCGTAATAATCTTGGGTCCGGTTATTAGCTAAATTAAAGACGGTAATGATAAAAGTGTGGTAGCCACAAACATAACGATTAATTATGTGTTCTGTAAATTTTAAACGTGAAGTCAAGGTAACCATCGAAGGTTCCGTGAATTTGACAATAGTTTCATAAAAAAAAAAAATTTCTTAATGGGGAACAGTTCTAGAATTTGTGCGACATTGAGGTACAGTATAATAACAAGGGATATATCGAAACTAAAGCAAATAATCGACTGTAATTTTATATATCACATGAAAATATCTTCATGCGATTAATTTTTGCGAATTTTTTCTGCCGGATTTTAGTGGCTTTAAAGTCAATTTTCTACCCTGTCGCATCAATTTTCGAGATTTTACCGGCGCGATCTATATTTTTCCCATTAATCAGACATTTAATACCGCCGGGGTACCATTCGCGAATCTTATTTTTAAAATATAATTTTAATTACAGGGCTTAACACTGTTTTACCGTTATATCCGTTTTCTTTTCAACATCCCTATAGTTCTATTAACGATATAATTGCACTTGTTCGAGATTTTGCGAGCTTTCCGCCAAGTGAGATATCTCTCCCATTCAGTCTTACGATCCGAAAACCCATATTTAAATTACTTAAATTATTGTAATTTATATCTCAACAATTCAAAAGAAAAGTTTTAATAAAAATTATATCAAATTGCCACATATTTTATTGTCCTCGATAGTTTGGGGTGTCTCTTACTTTACGGAAAATAAAATCGGTGGAAAAATGTTGTAAAATGGGTATTATTTCAACAATTGTAATACGAACATATAGCTATTAAGGATGGCGACATGGGCCTACACATTCCGTAAAAATGACCTAGTAGAGCATCTCACCGAATTCCAACTTCATACAACCGGACTCATTGAAGACCTACGCCAACGTTGGGATCATTTGGAGGAAGAAATCACGATACTACCGGCCTAACTCGTCTACTGACTATACAGGAAACACATGAGACAGCACAAACATTACGCGTAACAGGCATCGTTTGAGTCTCATACTTTAAAACACCCACATATGCAAATAATGGGACAAAGTTACAAGGCCAAACATTCGAAAGGATGGTTTGTCAACCTGACCGTGATTTTGACGCAGGCCCAACCAGTAGGGTTAACATCACCCGATATTTCCGCCGCTTAGCCGATTAGTCACCAGTTTCACTCAACAGTCTAATATACCACCAATACATCAATAGGGTATGTTGGGGGTGAACCGACCCTATATTTCAACGATAAACCCACTTGGGATTGCCGCAGCTAAACATGCTAATAATTCTACTGTCACTGCACCAGTTAATGCAACAATTCCCGAAAGGAGTGCCGTACGGTCATCATCATTGCTGAATGCAACTGCTGGAGATAATAGCCTGTCCGTAGAAATTGTCTGTGTATTGGAACTAAATTGTACAGGACTTCGGGGTCGGTTGCAACTCATCGAAAGAGTAGAAGATTTATCCGAAGCTTATGGAACTAACCGAAATATTCTACGCGTTACGATGGTAATTACGCCTTAAGATAAAGCACTTACTTAGTTTCGAAATAATATAAAAGTGGTTTAGAATAATAATCGCTGACCCCGTACTTCCAAAATTTCTTAGACGAACTGCGAGAAACGGCACAGAAACCCCCTGAAACATTCAAGGACTTCCTATTAGCGCTCCAAGCTCTAGTGAAGCGTGTTGGATATACAGAACAACAAAAGCTAGAGAGAATTTCTAGTAATGCTTTACCGACATACCGGTGGTATATCCGAAGGTATTTCCAGAATTAAGACGAGTTGCTCGAATTGGCTGACGATCTGGAGAGCATCCCGTGCGGAGCGCGCCGTCTGTAACCATAATGCAGCCACCTGGAAACCAATTACGAGCAGCGCAATGCGAACAATATAGAATGCTAGGGCTGACAGCGACAGAGCGAGTCCACCTGATGCATCTGCTCTATTCTGTCCATATTATGTTTGTCGGACAATCGCGACAATTGCTCTCATCATCCAGGACAAGACTCGTTTGAACGAGCCGATAGTATACAGTGTAGACTGAATACACAGCAGCACGAAGAAGGGGTTTAAAGAGCAAGGAACTGCGAGTCTGAAGAAGATGACTTCCTTCTTACTTCTTCTGGATCGAACCGCAGACGAGGTAACACACCGCCGACCGATATAAAATCCGTCATCATTCGCTATAGGTGCCGACTTAGGAATAGACCGTCCGTTTTGTGCGTACTTTAATGTTTAGCCGCAAGGTTCTTTCGTGACATAATTTAATTTAAAAAAAGAAGGTCGGATTTTTATTCAAATGAGGAATATAAATCACCAAGGTAAGGACGCCTGGAATAGCCACAGCATTATTAATTCGGATAAGAAAATTTTCTAAATAAGAGGGAAAAATTCGCATCCTCACAATACAATCAAGCGTACTCTGTCTATTCCTCCTAAATCGTCATTATTACAGCTAAATGAAAACATTAAATTAAGAAAGTCGCATTACGATCCGAGATAGGTACAATAAATAACTTTTTAGCTTTTTTCTACCCTTTATACAAACACTTTCCGTTTTATTTTTATTAAAAGAGTTTTTCCTTACTTACTTTTATCATCTACGCATTTTACGTATTATATGCACAAATTGCTAACTGTTGAGAAATTGTCTTTTCATACTTTTACGAACTTATTAAGTGACGTTTATATGGTCTTTCCCCCTATTTCTTTTATCTTATTTCCCTTTTGCTGGATACATGAGGCGCAAAGTTATCTTTGGCAAAGACATTATTGAGATCAAAGGTCTGATTAATTATTGAAAATCTTCTAAAAATATCAACCTCCACAAGAATCTGATGCACCAAAATATCTAAACAAAAATATTTATAAGTAAGCTACATGGCATATTTTGAAACTTTAACTTCGGAATTAAAATTTCAAATTTGAGCGTATACAAAATATGATAAATACGCACATTCGAATCGCAGACTATAGTCGGGATGTTTTTGTGCAAACGTGCCACAACCAGGGCTCTCTGGCGGATATTCGGTTTCGAAATAATTTTGGCAGCCCAAAACACTGCAGGAATAATATTGATTCACGCCCTGGTGTAAGATCATCTGCGAAAAGAAACACCCATCCCAAAGGAGAAGCAGCGATTGAGCTTAATGAACAAGTTCCAAGTGCACTGCCAAATGACAGCAAAGGATAGCTGGCCTTTCTCGCTCATCCACGTAATAAAGTAGTGGACATCTAGACGATATGGGCAGGCAACCTACTAACTTACACAGTTTCTGATCAACTAAAGTAGTTTTTGAACCCTTTTAAACCTACGCAGGCGTGACGGCTCATCGGCCTGTGTGAACGATTAGGACACGAAAGAAGGCACTGAACTTGAAGAGAATGCTATCCACGCTGTGAACAGCTTTGCAAAGATGTCAATCAATCACACATTCAACAACGGTAGCTATTGAAAGCAAAAGGTTTATACACTATATATCATAAAAAAGGACGCTGAACTACTGACTAACAAACAAATAACATCATAAGGTACAAGTTATAAGTAGGTCAATATAGTAAAATAAGTCTGTAAAAAGCTGTGTAAAACTCTATAAAGCCAGAAGACCCAAAATGTTACAAAAGAGGTAAAAGCATTTAAGAATTGCTATGATTATGACAATTCACGAAAAGTTTACGGAAGGTTCCCAGGATATTCGGCATGTAGAAGATTTAAAAACTAAGGAATCCAACCCGTGAGTGTTTTTCAAAGCTTTAAATGCAAGGAATTTGTTTAAGGCCAGACAAGTGCAATGGTTGGTCTTCGAAGAGAGAAATTGGTCGGGTATGTGCGGGTCGGAAAATTTAAAGAGTTATGAACTGCTAAGACTGTAATTTCTATAAATAAACTCCTCTTAAACGTTTTAAATAATTTTTTGCAAATATTCTAACTTTACACATAGACGCTAATGTTACTCACAGTTGTACGAATCCAATTTGAAGAGCGGTAAAATACGCAAAATGGGAAGTGGATTGAAAGTGGATGAAAAGTGGAAAAAGGATTTCACAGGACTTTATGCAAAATTCGCCCTTAAATCAGTAAATAGAAATCTCAAAACTAGACGTTCTTTCAATAAAAGCTGGGGCAAAGACTCTACTGTTCTCCTTCAGTTGGCTTAGACTGCCAATCCGCTGAAAAATTGTATAAACTGCCAAAAAATTTTGGGGAATACTCCATGAAAACGAAGTCTTAGTACCCAACAAAAACAATATCTAATTTATGTTGTTTTAAACGTCAATAGTGCAACAATAACCTTGTGCGGGAATTATAATAGATAATTATAACGAGAAAAGACAACGAAAACAAGCCTTCAAAATTCAGGTCGCCTTCTCAAAATAACCCCACTCGACGTCGTAAATATCATTTTCGGCCTGGAACCAAAGCTAAGAGTCATGCAACTTTAACAAAAAAATTACTAGTTGAACTAGAAGAACTAATTATGGTTTCGTCGGCAAATTCGATCTAGCAATCGACTTTAAGCGGAAACAATGAGATGCTCCATCAAATAGCTCGTCCGTAAATAGATTCAACCTTCAATTCAGCTATCCTTTGTCAAACCTTTCAGAATGGAAGATAAATGCACCACTCAAAAAATTTCCCAGCTTAAACCGAAATGCCGATTACCCCAATCCAGGCAATCAAACAATTATTCATCTATTGGTCGCAGAAAAACCATTTAAATTACCTAAATCTACACGACTCGATGAAATTAACCACAGTATTTGCTCAAGTAGAGTTTAAATTTTTTTTTAAGTCCAGTGTTTGGGAATGCTTTCATTCCTCTTTTCTTCTTATCACATTAAGTACTTGAGAGTGATACTACATGAACAATTAATCTTCCGCAATCATATTCAGTATATCAAAAACATTTGGAACAGCGCCACAAACATGCGTTTGGTAAATTGAGTATCGTAATTAATATATTCTTATCATCAAGCAAGTGTTTTTTATAAATTGTATTAAAAACTCGCAGTGAAAAGTGGATGACATACCTACCTGACACGGGATGAATGTGCTAACCTACATTAAAAATTTCTAAATGTACCGAAATAAACTATTGCCAATAATATTAAATTCGTCTATGGGGCTTTTTTACTAAAAAGCAAATGTGGGCTCATTGCAAACAGAAGCCAAAAAAATTAGTAAATTACAAAGAAATTCATATTTAATTGTCACTTACCAATCAACATTCTTGTAAATCGACATTTTGTATACCATAAAACAGTATCTATTTTACAATCTAATCTGTGATAACTATATATAGCTTTAATCGAAAGTTTTTATTTGCTAGTTTTCCTTCGCTATGTACATTATATGCATTTTTGAGCCATAGTGAAGTAGGATAAAGTAAATATACAAAGTTTTTAAATAAGTACGTAAATAGTTCATGTTAATTTACACTTTCTGGGATGAAAGAGTAACTTCAAATTTCGAAAAACCATATTTTATGGATATGTAAATCATCCCCAAAATCAACTGTTGTACGTTTGATGGAAAGTTACTTTTAATCTATCTACCCAATAAACGTTGAAAACACGCCAGATATTAATCAAATATTATTACGGGCACTCTGTTTTAGTTTATTTCATTTCAGTTCAGCTAATTTAAACATATAATAAGAGAGCTGTGCTATTCCTAGAGCTTATGTTTGTAAACGACTAGTTAATTACTATTAAATTATTTAGTACGAGAGAAAACTATATTGCTATAAAAGAAAACCGATTTTAAAGTGGGAAAAGAAAAGTATGTTTGCGTGCCGACCCGAAACTTAAAGATCATAAGTGCAAGTGAACACTAAGAGGGTGCAAGTCAAAACGAGCTTAGTATCCTTAATTTAACACCGAATTAGTTAACTACGATACACGACCTAATTAGTTTCACGTAGTGTTAAGGTGTGACATTGCGGTGCCCGAACAGCAAAGAGAGTTTTTTTTATAGGTTGTATGGAGTTCGATATCAAGGTCATAAATGTCGTTGAACTTTTTGTATGCAACCCTAAATGGGTTGAACAATTCATAGTTTCGGTCTTATAACCCGAAAACCAATAGTTAAACGCACAGGAATATTGAGATTTATTTGATTAACCAAAGTGACAACGATAGGAAGCAGACCATATGACAGAATTTTATTCAAGTGATCTTGAAATTCTTTTGACCAGAGTTTTATGGAGCCAAATACAGATCTAACTCTATTAATAGAGCGTCCAATATGTAAATTGGGAAAAGGGTGTGAAGTTATATTTAAATATAACCAGCAAAGACACAAACAGAATTTTTTTTACAGAACTCTGTTAAGCCCTTAACAGAATGGTATAAAACGAAGTCTCGGAGGGATTTAAGTCAAAATTCAGTTAAAATACAACTTTTGGAAATTTTTTTTACAAAATATAATAAACAAAACATGTAAATTAAGTAATATTTGTAACATAATACAGGCTAACATATAAACAAATTTTAATAGGTTACTGTGGGCAAACCATGTCCAGTGAAACAATGAAACTAGCACAGCATGAATTCTCTATTAATAGCCTTTCGAACGATGTACAGGTTATATTCAGTTTTGCCCGGAGAATTTTTTTTTGGGACTTTGAAAATTGCCATACTTAACATAATACAGGCTAACATATAAGCAAATTTTGATAGGTCACTGTACAAACCACGTCCAGTGAAAAAATGAAACTAGCGAAGCCTGAATCCTCTATTAATAGGCTTTCCATCGCTTGTTTGGCCACAGTGGCCTTTCAAAAATTGCTAAGTACGGAAATTTTCAAAGTCCCATAAAAAAATTCTCCGAGCAAAACTGAATATAACCTGTACATAGCTGGAAAAGCCAATAAATAGAGGATTCATGCTCTGCTAGTTTCATCGTTTCACTGGACGTGGTTTGCCCACAGTGACCTATCAAAATTTGCCTATATGTTAGCCTGTATTATGTTAAGTATGGCAATTTTCAAAGCCCCATAAAAAAATTCTCCGCGCAAAACTGAATATAAACTGTACACAGCTGTCAAAGCCATTAATAGGAGAATAGTGCTATGCTAGTTTCATTGTTTTACTGGACATGGTTTGCTCACAGTGACCTATCAAAATTTGCTTATATGTTAGCCTGTATTATGTTAAGTATGGCAATTTTAAAAGTCCCATAAAAAAATTCTTCGGGAAAAACTGAATATAACCTGTCCATACTTTGAAAGGCTATTAACAGAGGATTCATGCTCTGCTAGCTTCATTGTTTCACTGGACATAGTTTGGCCACAGTGACCTATCAAAATTTGCTTATATGTTAGCCTGTATTATGTTAAGTATGACAATTTTCAAAATCCCATAAAAAAATTCTCCGGGCAAAACTGAATATAACCTGTACATAGCTGGAAAAGCCATTAACAGAGGAATCGTGCTATGCTAGTTTCATTGTTTTACTGGACATGGTTTGCTCACAGTGACCTATCAAAATTTGCCTATATGTTAGCCTGTATTATGTTAAGTATGGCAATTTTCAAAGTCCCATAAAAAAATTCTCCG